>PVHP010032284.1:0-20437 GCA_004024765.1 Zapus hudsonius | reverse complement strand
GGGATGTATGTTTGGCCACTTAGGATAAAATGTCACAATGACTGACTTGGGACTTTGCTAAGTCCCAAGGATGCTAGGCAGACACCACTCAAACTTCTGGGAAGTAGCACATTCACTTAAGTCTCTGTCCCCACCTCTGGCTGAGACCCGACACCCCAAGGCTTCCTTGACAGGAAGGACATGTGGCCAGCACAGCCACATGCCTCCCAGAGCCTAAGCATGATGCTCACTGCCCATGGCACCCCAGCATCTGGAAGCCATCCCAGCAGCTGAACAAAGTGTCTTTTGTTAGTGATCAATGCCGAGATCTTTTCCCCTTTGATTCCAGTGATAAGCTGCTAAAGGAAAAGAGAAAATATGTATATATCAAGATATTTATCTTCCAAGTATTCTCTAAAAACCAGAAAGGGTTAAAAAGAACCATACATGTCATATACAATTTGACATCAATAAAAATAACCTGAAACAGGGTGAATACAACTAGAAAAAAATCTGAAATGATATTTCAACATGCCCTGAACAACAAAACAAACCAAAATTCACACAAAGGCCTGATATAGGCCTACTGCTTCTCGGAACCAAGACCCAGGGAGGTCAGGGAAAACCAGTGCTCGCACCCCAACGGCTCGCCATGCAGTGATGTGCTGGACTCAGCTATCGCTCCTCTGGCCCAGCTTTAGGATGTGGCCAGAGGCAAAGGAGCGGGGCATGGTACCGAGTACCCGTGTGAGCCCTGTTGCCAGGTGTCCAGTGACAAGACCACACACACTGAATTTACCTCGCATGAGGCACACACTGGAGGGCTTCCTAGAGTGGAAGGTATCAGAAATCCATGATCTAAGATAATAGTTGTCACTTGATGTCCTGTGAGACATGGACTGTGGGACAATCTTCCACGGCATGTTTTTGCTGTTTCATGATTCTTGGAAGGAGCGTACCAATACCAAACCCCTCCAGGCAGCTTCCTCTCATCAGGGGAACGGCTTATTCCAAGATAAAGCTGCAAGGCCCTCTCCACAGAGTGCCCACTCCCAAGGCTGACAAGGTCAAAGCAGCACAGGGTGCTTGGGGAGAAAACAAGCCCCTATGTGCCCACGTCCCCTGCAAGCAGAGTCCAGGCAAGGAGCAAGGCTTGCTCCAGGGAACTTTGCCAGGACAGACAACCCAATTCGGGGCAAAAGGGTGGGGTAAACACTCTGAGGTCAGGGGGCCCACGGGAGGGCAGTGAGTGCATTCTCCTGGGAGGATTTGATTTTGCTTCCCTGGAAGAGTAAGAAGGCCCAGAGATTGGGATGAGTATAAACACTGAGCTCACATCTTCTTAGAAAAAGGGTTTTTCTGTCTGCTCTAGCCTCCTGCCACAGGGTAATACCAGGGATGGAAAAGCAGCTATCTGGGCCGCTGAAGGGTTTCCCTGCTATAACCAAGTTGGGCCCAGTCAGGTCAGGACAGTGGTGCCAATGCCTCACTGAGGCAGTGGGGGTCAGGGCTGGGGAGTGCAGGCAGAAGGGCCTGCTGCTGGCTGGGTCTTTGACTGTGAGGAGCACCCCACTTCCAGAGAGGTATCAGCACCAAGTGTGAGAGGCAAAGACATCAGATGTAACAGGAATGAAGTCCCCCCGGGGGATGATGAGGGGCTCCCTGATGTTACTCCCCACCCAGAGACTAAAAAACAGAGGTATTTGGGCTGAGGCAAGAGGCAGGGGAGTGAGAAGACGACACAGGGAAAAGGCTGGACCTCTGATTTCCCTTCTGAACTGAAAGGTCAAGTTGCTGTTAGAGATGCAGCAAAGTCTAAAAACCTAGAGACACTGCTGCCTCCATGTCAGACCAGTCCCTCGATGACAGTGGAGAGACGGCCTTCCTCCTGGAGCCAGCTGGTCCCCTGAGACAACTCCACACTGTGGATGCATAAGAACACATGTGGCTGGAGAGCCCTGTGGTCTCCAGAGCGTGACTCTCCAAGGGCCTGCTCTGTGTCCAGATCTGAGTCCAGTCCTCTGGGAATCAGCAGACCCCAGACTAGGACTCCTGAACGTTCACAAAGGGGTATAAACATTCCACTCGTCCATAAAGGGCATGGAATTCAGCTGCAGAGAAGCGGGGAACCTTCCATTTGAGGGCCTGAGAGTGGAGTGAGGGTGCAGCTGCTACTTGAGGCCAGGCTTGGTGGCCTGGATGTCAGCTCTTCCCCAACACCCTCTCCTCGGCACTCTGCTCTTCCAGGAGAGAGGCGAAGAGTAGCTTGGACCTCTGTTCCCCAGGGTTCTGTGCTGAGGAGCCCACAGCTCTGGGGACACCTGGCAAGCTGCTTGAGACCAGAGAAGAGGACAGGCCTAAGGAGAATGCTTCACTTGTGAGTGACTAGGAGTTCAATGGCAGCAGCCACCGCAGTGCCCGCCTGTGTGGGAGTGCTGGCTGTCTCCAAATTTGGTCCTCCGGCTCAGAATCTCATAGGAGCAGTCCTCCCCACAGCACCCAGACATGCTGGGGGAAGAGTCGTCAATTTCAAATCTGCAAGGCAGACAGGAGAGGCTTACTGCTAGCAGCTGAATGCCTTCTTCCCTATGCCTAGAACTTGCCCAACAGCCCCGAGATCTCTGGGATGAGACTCAAGGGACTATGGCAAACATCTCACCAATCCCAAGCCCCCCAGCCTGCTGGACTGTTGATTCAAGGTGAGGACAAGTAGGGGTTAGCACCTGGAAAACAACAGAGGCAGCACCTCCTAGCACCTGAAGGACCAAACCAGGGCCCAGCTCCTTACTGTAGTGCTTCCCTGAAGAACTGGTAGGCACCATGGTTGTGCTTAAACACCGTTAACATCACCTTCTTCATCTGTGTGCTGGAAGAAAGCAGAGTGAGCGCCTTTTAGAGAAGCAAGCTGGACACAGTGGCTCACACCTGTAATCCCAGCACCTGGGAGGCTGAGAAAATTGCTGAGTTCAAGGGCAGCCTGGGCTACAGAGTGAGACCCCTGTCTTAACAAAAACAAAGCAAAAATATATAAATAAAATAGAGAACAAGCCAGGTGTGGTGACACATGCCTTTAATCCCAGAGCTTGGGAAATTGAAGTAGAGGGATCACAGTGTGTTTCAGGCCAGCCTGGGCTAGACCCTGCTTTTAAAAAACAAAAAAATTGCTGACAGACACTAAGGCCAGGCATCCTCTCCCTCTGATCTGTTGCTACATCCCATTTGCCACAAGAGGCATCTTGAGTCCCTCCTCCAAGCTGCAGGTCTTGGGCAACATGGCACTCAGCACATACCAACACCACAGGTGGGTCAGGCACCATGGATCTGACACTCTGCACCCCATTTCTAAGGCCCGCAAAAGATACTCTGCCCTGGGCTGCAGGCCAAAGCCTGGAGTCAGAGGGTCCAATGGTCCTCCCAGGAAGCTCAAAAACCATTAGACACCTCAGTGGCAGCTTCTTCCTCCTGAATGACGTGCTGACTCCTAAGACAGGAGCCCTTACCTGTTGGCCATGAGCTGCAAGATCTGAATGAGGAATTTCCCCAGGCCTTTCCGACGCACCTTGCTTTCCAACTGCACTTCATAGCTGGGGAAAGAGGGCAGAGGGGTGAGTGCACAGAGCACAAAAGCCCACCAGAGGAGCCTGTGGCCCCCCAAAGCCCTCTACCCCACTCCAAGTGTCGGTTCCTACCAGTACAGGACTTCATCACCGCATTCCACATCAAACCGGAAGTGAGAAAAGGCTACAGGGACAGAGCTGTTTTCCCAAGCAATGAGATACCAGGCTCGGTCATCTGTCATTTCCTCACGCTTCTCTCGGTCCTTCCAGCCCCACTCACTTTGCTCATACCTGTAAAGTTTGGAGTGGTCAGGACAGGGGAGCCTGGGAGGGCAGTAGCCACCAGGGAACAGGCTACCCTCAGGTCAGCTCAGGCCATGCTTACATGGTTTGCATATTCGTTTTGGTCAGGTCGAAGGCCCAATCCACAGTGGCTGGCTCCAGTCCAGACACTCGCTTACATTCAATAGAGACATTCAACCTGAGAAGTGGACAGGGAGGGTTAGAGCTGGCCAGAAATCCGGTTCCCACCAGGGCACCACCATTCTTCCCTGAAAGGCACAATGATTTCAGGCACTGGCCCAGGAAAAGCCAAGCTTTCCAGACCTCGAAGCCTCCTACCCTAGCCACAGGGCCCACTTCCGGCCTTGTCAGACTCAGCACTCCATCAACCTCTCTCCTCCTCTGCTACCTCTCTGCTCTTTTCCTACCTGCTTGCTCTTCCATATTTTGTTATAAGCACTCTCTTCCCTAGTTCCTGCCTGAAGCTTTTTCCTGTTGCTTTAATGTCTGCACCTGCTATCGCTGGCTCTCAGAGGACCCTGCAACATGAGTAGGCAATGGGACCCACAGCTGGACATGTCTCCACAAGTCCCACCTGCCTCTTCCTCAAGAGACTCTGACAGCTAATTCAATGATAGAACAAGGTCTAATCCACCTCTCTGGTCCCTAAACTCATAAATAATGTAGGCACTAAGATACCGGTTTCTAAGGAAATTTAAGTAAAAATATATTAAAGTCCCCAGCCAGTTTGTGAAATCTGAAGTTAGCAAAATTTAGGCTTTTTTTTAAAATTTAAATTTAAATTGAGGTAGAGTCTCAGAATGTAGCACAGACTGACCTGGAATAGCCTCTTGAGTGCTGGGATTCAAAGTGCTCATACCATGCTTGCTTAAGCCTTCAATGCATTCCCTTATCAGCGCATTTCCTTTGACACCACCCCTAGGACTTTCCTACTGGCATCTACCTCAGTCACCTCTGCTGACAGGCTCTGGCATGCCACTGCTCAAACTTCAGTCTAGTAAATGTAGGACTTCCTGCCTCTGAAGGGCCTTTCTTGACAAGCACCAACCATGTCATAACCCCAAACCCAGCACCACATCTGTCCTAGCTAGAAAACATCCAGAGGCCAGTCTGCAAACACAATTTCTACACTGATCTTCATTGTATTAGGTTTTTTTTTTTTTTTGAGAAAGTTATGTAGCCCAGGCTAGCTTAAAACTCATGGCAATCTACTTGCCTAAGCCTCCCAACTATTGAGAGTAAAGGTATGCTAAAATAGGATCATAGCTACAAGAATCACACAAAATTCAGAGCTAGGGAGAGGGCTCAGAGGTTAAAGGCACTTGCTTACAGAGTCTGCTGACCTGGGTTCAAGTCCCAAGAGAACCTGGTAGGTCCATACATACATGCATGCACACACACAAAGAAATAAATGTATCCAAGTGGTGGCAGTAAGAGGCCCAGCCAACATACAACCCATAACACAGAGAAGCCATACCCCGGCACTTCTCCAGGACAAGACAGCACATTAAAGAAACATGACTCATAGAACAGAGGGAGGGGCCTGCAGTCCAACCCTTTAGTAAACTGGCTCAGAAGTCACAAGTCATACTTACCTGTCAGCAGGCTCCAGGAACCAAAGCTTTGCACCTAACCCTCCTAATTCTCTCTCCCTCTCTCTCCCTAATATTTTAATTAATTAATTAATTTATTTTTTGGTTTTTCGAGGTAGGGTCTCGCTCTAGTCCAGGCTGACCTGGAATTCACTATGTAGTCTTAGGGTGGCCTTGAACTCACGGCGATCCTCCTACCTCTGCCTCCCAAGTGCTGGGATTAAAGGCGTGTGCCACCACGCCCGGCTAATATTTTATTTTATTTATTTTTTAAAAATATTTTATTTACTCATTTTCCAGCAGAGAGATACAGAGAGAGGGGGGTAGAGAGAGAGAGTGCACCAGGGCCACACCTTATGGGTCTGGCCTATGTGGGTCCTGGGGAATGGAACCAGGGGCCTTAGGCACTGGAGGCAAGTGCCTTAACCACTGAGCCATCTCTCCAGCCCTAATATTTTATTTTATTTTTTAATATTTTATTTATTCATTTTCAAACAGAGAGAGAGAGAGAGAGAGAGAGAGAGAGAGAGAGAGAGAGAGAAAGAAACAGGGCCACCACCTTGTGGGTCTGGCTTATGTGGGTCCTGGGAAATTGAACCTAGGGCCTTAGGCACTAGAGGCAAGTGCCTTAACCGCTGAGCCATCTCTCCAGCCCCCCTAATATTTTATTTTTAAGGAGGGAGAAAAGAGACAAAGAGCACATGGGCATTCCAGGGCCTCTTGCCACTGCAAATGAACTCCAGACACAAGTACCATGTTGTGCATTTGGCTTTATGTGGGTACTAGAGAACTGACTTTAGGCTGCCAGGCTTTGCAAGCAAGCACTTTAACCACTGCTGAGACATCTCCCCAGCCCCTAATTCTTCTAACTCTCGAGAAGAAACAGCTATTATAGCAGTTTCTTTCCCTTGGTTTTGAGATAGGGTCTCAAGTGAGGCCCAGCGAAGTTAAGGAATTTAACCGGAGTCCAATGACCAGCACAATTATACTAAGTACTCCAGGAAAGAGCAATTAATTAGGTAGTAAAAGCCTCTTCAGCTGTGAGGGACAAATTCCCACAAACTCAGAAACCTTCATTTAACTTTTGTAATCCTTAGCTTCCCATATGTAAAATGAGACTGGCCAGGTGTGGTAGCTCACCTGTAATCCAGCACTCAAGAGGCTGAGGTAGGATCACCAGGAGTTACAGAGTGAGATCCTGCCTCACAAAAACAAAACAAATAATAAAATAAAATGGGATAGTCAACTTAGATGATTTTCCAAGTCTGTTTCAGGTCTGATTCCTTTTTTTCCTCCCCAGGTAAGGTCTCACTCTGGCCCAGGCTGGCCTGGAATACACTACGTAGTCTCAGGGTGGCCTCCAACTCACAGAGATCTTCCTGCCTATTCCTCCTGAGTGCTGGGATTAAAGGTGTGCCACCACCCAGCTTAGCTGATTCTTTGCATGGAGAGAACAGGGAGTCCTAAAGGGACATCAGTCTAAGATGAAGGGCACATTTGTAAATTACCTAAACTGAGGACCAGACTTTGCACCATCCAGTCTCCACTCTTTCTCAATGAAGGAGGAGAAAATGCAGGTGTGAGAAAGTGAACAGTGGAGAGGTGAGTTCCTGGGGATCTCCAGGAGACAGCTGCTAGGCATGCTCAGAGAGACTCACCCATTACGGTCATACTTCTTGAACACGGGGAACGCCTCTAGTGGGTCTCCAAGCTGTGGAGGGAAAGAAAAGAGTAGTACAGACAGGTGGGCAGAAGTGCTGACCCTTCCTGAGGGTCAGGATACTTCACCAGCAGTAGACAAGCCCAGAGGCTGCCTCAGCTCTGAAGCCACAGGTACAATGGTGGGATGGCATGAGATCACTAAGTTCAGCTTTTTCTTGGGTGGCAGCAGTCATGACCACACTTGCCTACAGAAGAGTGAAACAATCTGCTTGAGCACTGTGTTGATGAGGTCCCCGCCTAACTCCACCTGCTCAGCTTTACTAGGAGGAAAGAGAACAAAGTGAGGTAGGTGTGGCACAGGCAGAACTCTTCAAGTTCTGTTTGAAAGTTATGCCCACTGGGCTGTTTGAAAGTTGTGCCCATTGAAAATGAGGCCATTACATCCCCAGGACAAGTGCCTTCAGCACTTTATGGAAAGTCAATAACCTTAGAAGGAATGAATGAGAAACATGAAAGGACCCTAAAAGGCCATGTTTTATGAGGGAGGTTTTCTCCCCCAAATGCAAACTCCTAGCAAATATTTCTCCAGCATGAGCGCATGGCACACGCCTTTAATGGCAGCACTTGGGAGGCAGAGGTAGGAGGACTGCCCAGAGTCTGAGATCACCCCGAGGCAAAATAGTGAATACCAGGTCCAACAACAAAAAATTTCTCGACTCTACTATCAGGAAGAGAAGCATCCACTTCCCTAACACCTGGGCCAACTGCAAGCCCTCCTCCCCTCTCTCCCAGGACTGCAAGGAGGTAGAGGCCAGGGTGGGTAGTGTCACACTTCTGCCACACGGTGGCGGCAAACGAAGTCAAATTAAAAACCAAGCTGAAGTTGCAGAAGGCAGGAACTCGAGAGTCACCCTGTTGGCAGCATCCACTTTGGCACACACAGCATCCATGGCTGCTCGCTCCTCTAGCCGCTTCTGTTTCTTCTCCTTCGCTTTGCTAGACTTTCTCTGCAACAGAGGAAAAAATACTAGTAAGAAGGGCTGTGGACCCGACTTTCTCTGAGGAACCCAAGGGACCCTGTGCAAGAAACCTACCCAGGTTGCAGCCTGCCTGGCGTGTGACCTAAGCAGGGGACACTGTTCCCTCATCGTTGTGACACTCAGAAGGTCACCACAGCTCTCAGTTTCCTTTCAGGAAGAATACTGACCTTGCTGGCCCCAGCAGTGAGGAATGCTCCCTCAGTCATTCCCTCATTAAGCACCCAGCAATCAGCCCATCTAGGGGAGCTTTCTGAGAGGACATGGCTTTTGAGGTAGTTGCTAGCGACAACAGACATGGTCTGGCCAGGGCAACCCTGTGGAAGCGGGTCCCATTTATATGAGGACTAGGGTGCACTGGCTTTGGAATACATAGTCACTCTCAGACTTGTCCTTGCCAAGGACAAGAAGTGGCAGGCACACCATGCACCTCAGGGCAGAGGCAGCAGGGAAGGGGCAAAGGGCAAGTTGTCCACCACTGCATCTTAGTTAGATCCTGTTTTGAAACCTAGGTGAGGTTCTCTCCTAAAAGGACCCTCTCACCCTATGGTAACAAGCCAGTGACACAGGCAAAAAGCCAGGCCTGAGCCTGACAGAACTCAAGACACCTTGAACTTGTGACAATCCTCCTGCCTCACCCTCTCAAATACTGAGATCACAGGTATGAGTCAATACTTGTCAAAGCCTCTTCCTACTTCTCTCTGCCAGGTCCTAGAACACAGCCCTTCTTGGGTCTGAGCATGATGCTGGTGCTCCATAACTATAGCACTTGTTTTCCCTCCCAGGAAGACCCTGAAGCACAGGTGGGCAGAGGCACCAGCCAGCCTGGCTCTCTTGACTCATCTCACAGAGCTCCTCTCCTGGATCTCACCAGAAAGAAGTCTGACAACCTGGTCCCAGGGCAGGCAGGGCACTCAGAACAATTCACTTTCACAGGAGTTGGAGAGCCAGCTACTAAGTAAGTTTCTAAGGATAACTGGAATAACAGCCTGGCTATTCTAAGGAATGGCACTGCTCACTTCCTACCGAAAACAACCAGAACCAGAGCGGTGATGACCCAGGAACTCACTGGCACTGCAGGAAGATGTACACAGAAGAGAATGGGTTCATTTTGTTTGGTTTTTGTGGCTCTGGGGATGGAACCAGGGCCTCGTGCATGCTACCCAAGTGTTCTACCACTGAGCTAGACTGTCTTTACTGGGCTGCAATCTGAAAACAGAAGCACCCTTCTACACCCTATATTGTCTTTACAGTATCTTTTTCTTTGGCTGGGCTTCAAGACAACATTGAGATACAGTTTACAAAGTACTTTCCCAAACATTATGCAGCTCAATTCTCAGGGCAGAAACCATCACCACCCTTTACACAAAACTGAGCTCATGCAGTTCCCCAGGCAGTGAGTGGCCAAGGGAGACCACTCAGGGCTAGGCCACAGATAAGAGCCTGCCTAGCATGCCCAACTTCTACTCAGTCACCAAAGACCTCATGACCTGCAGTGAGTGAGAAGGCCAGGGGCCTCAGGAGACCTCAGTAAACTCATTTCTCACTGCCCAGCTACCTGAGAACAGCTTGCCAACACAAGGCCACCCCTGGCCTCTGAAGTCTCCAGAGCTGCACAAAAGGGCCGCTCCTGCCACCCCAGCATGGCTTGTGAAAACAGCTCCATCTCCAGGAAGCTGGGCTGCAAATGCTGGTCTCATGGAAGAGCTGTGAGAAGCTAGTGCGCCTTCATGGTAGAGGCAAACTCCCCATCTCTGCCCTGTAGTCAGAGCCCCTGTCTCAAAACACAATGCAAGGTGACCCCCTAGGACCCAGAAAGCATGAGACCTGCCCCGTCCCTCCACGGCAGGCATCTCATTCCAAAGCACAAGTCATTCCTAAACACCAGCAGCAGGAGGGCCTCCAGCCTGAGTCTCCAGACCTACGGCTGGCTTGTTCATATAAGGGAACTGCTCAGTGAGGCTCAGGGCTGCCACCCCAGAGACTGGGATAATGAGAGCACCCCTTAAAACACTCAGCTGCCCGCACACCGTGGAGACAGGCTGGGGCAGTCAGGCAGGAGCTCTCGCTCAACTCCAGCAAGCACCAAGCAGAGTGGTCTCCTACTGTTCCAATTAGCTTCACGGAGGACTTGTGGAAGTAAGGCTGTCCTGCAGGGATATGGGAAAACTTGCCTAATTAAAATGGGAAATAAGCAGTGAACAGTAAAGCTCATTGTGGTTAAGTGTCTTCCCAAGGGAGCTTTATATAATAAAGAGTGCGGGCTTTTGAGTCAGGAGGCCTGGATTTGATTCTCAGCTCTTTCACTTAAGAGCTGTGTGACTTTAGAAAAGCCACATAAAACCTTTTTGCAAGTTCCTCAATCTCTCTGAGCCTCAGTTTCCTTACTCATAACATGGGTCTAACAATACCAACACCAACAGTCAAGGGATTGCTGTGCTGGCTATAAAATCTTTTCAGAGTTTTTAGCCATTCTAGGAATTGAACCAAGGACCTCGAGTATAGTAGGCATGTTTGCTATAAACGAGCTGCATTCCCAGACCTAGAAATGGCTTTACAAGGTCCCACTCGCATTAGATGCCAACAGTGCTTTCTTTTTTTCTGAGACAGAGTTTCACATAGCCTAGGCTAGACTTGAATTTGAAATATATCTAAGGATGACCTTAAAGACTAGTTTTTCATCTTTTCAAATTTCTAAAAAATATTTTCATTTATTTATTTGAAAGACACAGGCAGACAGAGTGAGTCTGGGTGTGCCAGAGCCTCCTGCCACTGCAAATGAACTCCAGATTCAACCACTTTGAGCATCTGGTTTTACATGGGTACTGGGGAATCAAACCCGGGTCATCAGGCTTTGCAAGAAAGGGCCTTTAACCACTGAGCCCTCTCTCCAGCTCCCAAGTATTTATTTTGCGTGTACATGTGTGCATGCACATGCCTGTGGGAACCAGACGTTAATGATGAGTATCTTTCCTCAGTTGCTCTCCACTTTATATCTTTTTTAAATAATTTGAGTGTGAGAAAGAGGCAGGCGCAGAGAGAGAATGGGTGCACCAGAATCTCTAGCCACCGCAAACAAACTCCAGACGCATGCTCCACCTTGTGCATCTGGCTTGCATGGGCACTAGGAAATTGAACTTGGGTCCTTCTGCTTTGCAGGCAACCACCTTAACTGCTAAGCCATCTCTCCAGCCCTTCGCCTTATTTTTTTTTTAATGTTTTCATTTGAGAGGGAGAGAGAGTATGAGTATGGACACATCAGGGTCTCCTGCCACTGCAAAAGAACTCCAGATGTATGTGCCACTTTATGCATCTGGGCAATCGAACCCGAGCAGTAAAGTTTTGCAAGCAAGCTCTCTAACCACTGAATCATTTCTCCAGCCCTCTCCACCTTATTTTTGAGACAGGGTATCTCACTGAACTTAGAACTCATAGATGAGGTAAAACCAGCAAACCCTAGGGATTCTCCTGTCTCTACCTCCTCAGCACTGGGGTTACACCAAGTCTGGTTTTTTTTTTGTTTTTAATGTGGGTACTGGGAACTGAGGTCCTCATGTCTGTACAGCAATCACTTTACCTACAAAGCCGTCTCCCCAGCCCAACCTGAACTTCTGATTCTCTTGCCTCCACCCACCCAGTGCTGGGGTTACAGCAATGTGCCACCACGCCTGGCTCATGCAGTTGCTGAGGATCAAACCCCAAGATTCCAGAATGTTGGCCAAGCTCTCTACCAACTGAGCTCCAACCCCAGGCTGTGGCAGTGCTTTCACAGAGATGATGTATACTCATCTTCACGTCAGCTCTGCGAGGTGTGTACACCCACTTCTCCAATGAGAAATCTGAGGCACAGAGAGGGCTAAGTTTCAGAGCCAGTAAGCAAAGTCCTCAGAGGTCTTACTAGCCCCCCCCCAGACTCCACCAATCAGAGGCAGTTTCTTCTTTATTTGCCAATGTATACCCACTGCTTAGCAAACAGAAGACACTCAGTTAAACAAATGACTCAAGATGCAAATCCAGGGTTGGAGACATGGCTCAGAAGTTAAGACCCTCGCCTGCAAAGCCTGATGACCTGGGTTCAATTTCCCAGTACCCACATAAAGCCAGATGCACAAAGTGGCCCATGTATCTGGAGTTCATGTTTAGTGGCTAGAGGCTCTGGTGTGCCCATTCTCTCTCTCTGTTTGTAAATAAAATTTTAAAAAAGATGCAAATCTAGGTTTACATCCTAAAGTCTATGCTCCTCCCATTATATCCCATATCACTTATAACTTATGTTAAGTGTCATGTAAATGCTGTTTTTACCTGTAGCTGTGAAACTCCTCCCCTTCGTAGTCTCATCAAAGCAGTAACTATACATACAGGTCTAAGACCATTAGGGGTCGAGAAATAAAAAAAAACATCTGACATCTCCTGGACGCCAGTGTCAACACCTCCATCCCACCCAGTATCCAGGATGGGAAAGACCTTGGTTATGAGGGACAGGTGAGAGACCTAACCTCTACCTCCTAAATGACGACAGCTGGGGCAAGAGAACCTTGAGAAGATGCTCCACCTGTGTCCCTCTCTCAGCCCTGCAGGAACAAGGCCCTAGAAATAACAACTTCCTGCTCCCAGGTGGGGCATCCCAAACCCCACTGATACAGAATGAAGCTAAAGCAGGTGCCAGCTCTGATCCAGTGAGAGTAATTGGAGCCCCTGTGGCGGTGAGTTTAGGCCGGAAGAGACTTTGGAAGGGGGCTGTTCAGAGAAACAACTGTATAGTGTGAAGAGTAAGATAGCAAAGTTTGGAGTATTTCTGGGCCCTGCTATGTCAACTCAACTGAGGAGGAAGTGCTGGACCTGTTTCTTGCTGCGGGCTGATTCTGGGCAGTTACTGGAGATACAGGTTTCACTGGGCTACCACAACTGAGGCTGAGGCCTGGGCCTTTCAAGAAAATCTAGGTTAAATATGCTCAAAGTCTTTAAACTTGATTTTCTACATATGAGGTCAGTATCACTCCAAATTCCTGCTTGAAATGTCACAGAATCTTTTCTGGTTGCTGGAGGTTGAACCCAGGGCCTCGTATATGCTAAGCATACACTCCACCACTAGGCTACACGCAGACTCCCCACCCCAATGTTTAGTTTGCTATAGATTAACTCAAGTGTTTTGACATGAACTAAGCAACCATTTTTGTCTAATAAGTTGATTTGCTCAGTCAACAAATATTTGAGTGAGAGGGGGAAAAATCTAGGCTAGTTAACAGTAGGGTCAAACCCAGTGGGTTAAAATAGCACAAATCTATTTTAGATCACTAAAATGAAGGCTAAGAATACACGCAAAATAAGTCATTGCTTATGAGGCACTTACTTGGTGACTTACATTCATTATCTTGTTGAATCTTCACCACTACCCTAAGGGGGAGGTCTCATCATCCCCATTAAACAGGTGTGTTCCGGCATAGCATCATGTCACTAACTACCAAAGGGCTGGCTGGCACTGAGACTCCCTATGTAGAGTGGAAGCTCTACATAAATACCAGTAAACCAGGACCAGGAGGGCCAGTTTTCCTAGTCATATTTTTTAATAAAAATATTTATTCATTTAATACTAGGCTATCCATGGTCCCCTGTCACAAGGACTGATCCAGACGACCCATGGAGGAGGTCATCCAGTGGAGGGGGGAGGGGAGGGCAGCGGGGAACTGGGGATAAAAACTCATTGTTTGCCCACTAAATGTTGTAACTCATTATGGACCATAAATTAAAATAAATAAATAAATTTAAAAAAATATTTATTCATTTATTTGCAAGCAGAGAGATAGAGAAGAGATGGGCAGAGAGAATGGGCACACCAGGACCTCCAGCAGCTGCAAACTCCAGATGCATGTGCCACCCAGTGCATCTGGCTTTACATGGGCACTAGGGAATCGAACCCGGGTTGTTAAGCTTTGCAAGCAAGTGCCCCAACCGCTGAGACATCTTTCCAGCCCTCTTAGTCATATTTTCAGGACAGTAAACTCACAGAAAGGTGAAATTGCTTCTGCCTAACTGTATAGCCCCCACATGCCAGGAAAGGGCATTAAAAATGCACACTCTCCTTGCCAGCACATACCAAGTATACATTGAAGCTGGGGCCATCACCAGCGGCCACATCCTAAGGGTTCACCTGCACATCTCCCCCACCTGCAATACCAAGACTACCAATAACCCAACTTCTAGTGCAACCAGATCCGCTTCCTCGCTGTCAGGCCTCCGTGGGAAGAAAACTGTCTTCTGAGGAGCGGGAGGAAGCTGGTGGCGAAATTTCAAAAGCGTAGGGGAAAACGGCTAGGCTGAGGCTGGAGCGAGGAAAGCGGATCTCACTTGGGGCAGAAGACTCGAGGAGGGGTCTGGAGCCCCGGCCATGGCCAGCGTGACCTTGGCCGCACACCTCCTTCCCTCCCGGCCTCGGTTCCCCCCAAGCCGGGGTGGTCTCGGCCGTACGAAGCCGCGGGGCCAGTGACAGCTGGGTGGTGGGGAACCCCGACGAGCAGGGAGATAATCAGGGACCGTGGGGGGTCCCGGAGCGGGGAGGCGGGCTGGGGTCCAGGAGGGAGGAAGGGGGCGGGTTGACGTGAGCGGATGCGGGGTTCCGAGGAGGGCAGCAGGGGGCTGAACATGGGGACCCTTACAATGGGGAGTCGGGTCATGTGGGGGCTGGGGTGTCACGTGAGGTTACGGGGGTCGGGTCACGTGAAGGGGGTCAAGGAACGATGCGGGCGGGGGTACCAGGGGCGCCTCTGGCCCTCCCATCTCTTCTCCCTGCCTCTCTTACCCCCATGGCGGCGGCGGCCCTCGGCTCCTCCTGCTCGCACTAGCTGGCTGGGAGGCGGCTCCGGCGACGGCCGAGACTCCAGACCGGCAGGGCCCGCACTGCGCATGCGTGCCGTGGGCTCCCCCGCGCGCCCTGGCGGCCCCGCGCCGGCGCAGAACCGGACGGAGCTGGGCGGCGAGCGCGAAGGCGCGCAGGTGGAGCGCCCGCCGGGCGGGCGGGCGGAGGGTCTCGGACCAGAAAGGCGGGAGGCGTCGCGCTAGGAATGACGCGACGTCTCGGCCACGCCCCCTCGCCGGGCTGTGTCTGTAGCTATGGCAACGGCCACGCGGAGCTGTCGGCGCGCAAGCCTGGAGCCTCGCCGGGCGAGCGGCCGGGTGGGTGGCCGCGCCGCCCCTGCGCACGCGTCTCCACCTTCCCGGGCTCCGGGCGCGTGTCCGGCCCTGAAATGCGCCCTCGTCGCGAGCGTTCCCGCTTCCAGACACTGACCCTTGCCATTTCCGTCTGCTGAACCCTCATCCACCTTCTCAGTGGGCATTTACGAGCACCGCTGCTGTGCGGAAGCCAGTGGCCGCCGAGAGCAAGGAGCTATTGTAGTCCAAAACTTCGCTGTTTATGGGGGAAATGTGCGTGGAACGGCTGTTAAAAGGAGCTGTTAAAATGCTGCTTACAGCTATGAGACCTCAGTTGTCCTAGGTTTCGATAGACGTGCATATGACCCCCACATGACCTGCAAGGAAGTCACCTGGGAAGCCGGTGCAGTGCACACGTCCCAAGGATTACCCCAGAATCTCAAGGGGGAGCCAGAGTCTACTTGTAATTTTTTTGGTTTGGATTTTTTTTTTAACCCGGGACCTTACTCATGCTACAAGAGCTGTATCACCAAGCCACAACTCCAACCCTAGTGTCTACTTATTAAGTGTTCTCCAGTTAGGGTAATATGTACACAAACAATTTAAAGAACCAGTGTTTAAGACGTGAACTTCTGCCTTTAATTCCGGCACTTTAATTCCGGAGGCAGAGGTAGGAGGATCACCATGAGTTCGAGGCCACCCTGAGACTACATAGTGAATTTCAGGTCAGCCAGGGTTAGAGTGAGACACTACCTTGAAACCTCCCCCCCCCCCAAAAAAAAAAAGTCTTGAACTTTATGGATTTTGCAGAGTATGATTCCAAATTCATTGCTCATTTGTAGCCCTGGCAACAAAGAAAATAATACCAAGTCAGGTGTGGTGGCATGTGTTGGTAACCCTAGCACTGAAGAGCAGAGACAGGACAATCCCTGAAAGTTTCCTGCCAGCTTGGTTTACATAGCCAGCCAGCCAGAGTTTCATAGTGAGAGTCTTTTTCAGACAAACGGAAAAGACTGAAGAGATAGCTCAGCAGGTAAGGCACTTACCTGCAAAGGCTAACGACTAGGGTTTGATTCCCTAGTGCCTACATAAAGCCATATGCACAAAGTGGCATATGCATTTGGGTTTCATTTGCAGTGGCTGGAGGCCCTGGTGTGCCCATTCTCTCTCTCTCTCTCTCTCTCTCTCTCTCTCTCTCTCTCTCTCTCTCTCTCTCTCTCTCTCTCGCTCTCCTTGCAAATCATTTATAAAAAGGAGGGTGGAAGAGAGACAAGAAGGAAGGGAAAAGAGAAAAGAGAAAAGAAGGAAAGAAAGCAAAACAATACCAAACAGAAAAAGTACTGTACTGTACTGTAGGTGATAGTTGAGTCAGGACGGAAGGGGCTGAAAGAGCAAGGCCTAGGCCAGGGCATTCCAGGCAGGGGACAGCAAGTACAAGATCCCTCAAGCAGGCTATGAATGAGTTGGCCTGTTTAAGGAACTCCAAGAAGACAGTGTGGTTGGAACAAACCAGCAGGAAGTTAGCAGGAGGCAGATGCAGACAGTTAAGGAGAGACTCAAGTATGGAAGGACTTGGAGCTTAATATGGACACTATTGGAAAGTTTGAGTGGAGGAGCTATCTGCCTAGCTTAGCTTCCCTGAGGCCCCCTGGACTTCTGGGTTGACATAGGAGGGTAGAGACAAGGTCTCAGGAAGAGCAGTATAGAGGCCAGCGTTATAACTGAGGCAAGGAATGAGTCCCCCGCATGGAAGGCTTATTGAGCCAGCAGGACTTGTTGGCCGACTGTATGTAGGGTGTGATGGAAAGGGAATCCTCAAGATTCCTCCTCAGTGTGGGGCAGAATGAAGATTGGGAATTTTGTTTTGGATGTATTTAAAGCCAGTGAGGGGGCTGGGATATGAGGACCTAATGGAATCCCCATTGTGCACAAAAATGCTAAGCATTGTGGTCCTTGTTTATAATCCCAGGTCTGGGGAGGTGGAGACAAAGCAGATTCCTGAAGCTCACTGACCAGCCAGTCTAGCTTATTTGGTGAGCTCCAGGCCAATGAGAGACCCTCAAAAAAAGTAACGGGGAGGAAAAGGGGGGAGTGGAGAGATGGCTCATGGTTAAGGTACTTGCCTGCTAAGCCTGAGGGCCTGGGTTCGATTCCCCAGTATCCACATAAAGCCAGATGTACAAAGTGACGCATGCCTGGAATGCATATTCTCTCCCTCTCTCTCTTTCTCTCTCATTGTCTGTCTCTCTGCTTCCAAATAAATACTTTTTTGGTGTGTGTGTATGTGTGTTTTGTTTTGTTTTTCAAGGTAGGGTTTTGCTCTAGCCCAGGCTGACCTCAAATTCACTATGTAGTTTCGGGCTGTGAGTTCAAGAAAAACCAAACTAAATAAATAAATTGATTAATTAAAAATAAATATTTTTAAACAAAACAAATGAAAAAATATGGGGGCAGAAAGATGTCTCAGCAGTTAAAGTGCTTGCCTTCAAAGCCTAACCACCTGAGTTTGATTCCCTAGTACCCACATGTGATAGTTTGAATGGATGCCCCCCAGTAGATTCAAGAGTTTTATGAAAAGCTTTTCTCCAGCCACCTTGGAGGATGGGTCACTGTGGGCAGATCCTAGGGTCCAGCCCTAAGGTGTTACTGGGAGTGGATCTGGAATTCCAGCCTAAGGTATACAGAGAGCAGTCTGAGCTCTGCCTGGGGTCCCTGCTATTTGTGCCCTGAGTGTGTTTGCTGTTGAAGGTGCTGGTGATAGGTTTTCTCTCTGCTTGGATCCATAAACTTCCAGTCAATCCCATTTCTCCTATAAACTGTGCCTGATTTGGAGATCCATCTCAGCAGCATGGAGCTGACCACAACCCCATGTAAACCAGATGCACAAAGTGGCTCATGCATCTGGAATTCATTTTAAAGTGGCCAGAGGCCCTGGTGCACCCATACTCTCTGTCTGTCTGTCTGTCTCTCTTTGCTTGCAAATAAATAAAAAGAAAATATAAAAATAGGAAAAAAGACCCATAAGAAAACAGTATTTATAGAGCAGAAAAGCATGAAAGAGATGGGGGGGAGCTGGGGAGATGGCTTATTGGTTAAATGCACTTGCATGAAAAGCCCAAAGACCCAGGTTCAATTCCCCAATACCCACATAAAGCCAAATGCACAAAGTGGCCCTGGTGTACCCATTCCTCCACTCCCCTCTCGCTGTGCTTGAAAATATTTTTTAACTTTTTATTGACAGCTTCCAAAATTATAGACAATAAACCATGATAATTGCATCCACACCCCCACTTTTCCCTCTCAAATCCACCCTCCATCATATCCCCTCACCCTTTCAATTAGTCTCTATTTTGTTTTGATGTTATCATCTTTTCCTCCTATTATAAAGGTCCTGTATAGGTGTTATCTGGCACTGCAAAGTCATGAATATCAATCTTCCATTTTGTGTTTGGAAGTTTGCATTGTAAGCAGTCCTACCCTTCCTTTGGCTCTTACAATCTTTCCACCACCTCTTCCACAATGGATACTGAGCCTCGGGAAGTGTGATAGGGATGTCTCAGTGCTGAACACTCCACTGTCATTTCTTCTCAGCACTATGGTGTCTTTTGAGTCATCTCAGTGGTCACTGCCATCTGAAAAGAGAAGCTTCTCTGGTCAAAAGTGAGAGCAGCATTAATATATAACTATTAAAAAAAGTGCTACTTGCATAGTTGTGGCCGAGTGGTTAAGGCAATGGACTAGAAAAAAAGTGCTTGTAAGATAGTTTGGTGGGCATAATATATGCATTTAGCCAGACAACAGCAGGTGTTACTCCCCTAGGGCTCATGACCTCCCCTGCCATAGGCTTTTGATTAGGTGTTTGGTACCAGGCATGTGTTCCCTCCTGGGGATCAGGTCTCCAGTCCAATTAGAGAGCAGTTGGTTTCCCCCTCAACAGTCATGCCACTATTGCCCCAGTTGGCTCATTTGGCCTGGCTCTCTTAAGGTTTTCAATGTTCACTGCTGTTCACCACCGTTGATGACTTCTCTCTCCCATAGGGCTGCATACTGCCATAGCTTTTACCAGCTTTCTGTTAGCTGGTTAACAGGAAGGAGGTTTCCAGCTCAGCTCCAGGTTGATTTCCCAGTGACCTGCAGCCTAAGCCTGTGTGGTCTTCAGAAATAGAGTCTTACCATCTCATTCTGGTGGTAACCCAACAGCCTTGGCAAGGACCTGTAATTTTTTTTAAAATATGGAACACTTCATGAATTTGCATGTCATCCTTGTACAGGGGCCATGCTGATCTTTGTATCGTTCCAATTTTAGTATAGTGCTGCCGAAGTGAGCACAGACCTTTAATGTTTTAAGGGATTTAGGACCCTCCCTGGCCAACAACTCACTGGAATGTATCCCATCCCTGGCACTGAAAATTTTCTAATAATAATCTATGGCTTCTGGGTGTGCCATTATCCAAAGAAGTAGGTGTCCATATGGCTTATTCTAAACCTCGTGAATTTTGATTAACCCTTCTCCCACCCTTCCTTTACTCAATTCCTTCCCCTGACCTCACTTAGATCATTGCACCCCCAGTAATTGGCTCATCTACTTACTTATATATAGTGCCCTCCCCTTAAGTCTCCTCCTTTCCTTATAGCTCTACCTTACTAGCCTCTACTACTGACTTTTTCTCTAACTCACATACAAATCTCAACATTTGTAGCTAGGATCCTGCCTTTTAATCCAGTCTGCAAGTCTTTGTCTTTTGGTTGGGGCATTGAGGCCATTGATGTTAAGAGTTACTATTGAAATGTGTGTATTTATTCTTGCCTTTTTTTTTTTTCGAGGTAATGACTCGCTGTAGCTCAGACTGACCTGGAATTCACTATATAGTCTCAGGATGGCCTTGAACCCACAGCAATTCTCCTACCTTTGCCTCCTGAGTGCTGGGATTAAAGGTGTGTACCCATGCCCGGGTATTCTTGCCATTTCTTGCTTTTGAGTTTGAGTTTTTCCTGTTTTTTCTTTACTCTCCTGTATTACCTATTGTTTGAATGTGTTTTTTTTTCCTGTTTTCTCATGTGTATACTTTTCTTTCTCTTCAGTCTGAGGATCCCTTCAAATAATTTCTGAAGAGCTGGCTTTGTAACCATATATTCTTTTTTTTCTTTTTTCTTTTTTTTT
>PVHP010032283.1:0-12928 GCA_004024765.1 Zapus hudsonius | reverse complement strand
AAGTGGACAGAAGTGCTGTCAGTCTGTTGGCAGGAACATGGCCAAATACTAAGTGCAATACAAGGACACATCTATGAACCGAACTCTGCAGCTGTGAGTAATCACGTGATCATGACTCAGTGTCTCCTTGAATTAGTCAGTTCTGCTTGTCTCTGAAGAACTGAGTCCCCTTTCTTCTAAGACCTCACTGCAATTTATAATTTCTAAGATTTCTCCCTTATCACATAGCAAGCTGGGAAAAGAAGGGACCATATATATTTTGATGAGGCTTTATTTCAAATTTCTTTCACTGAACCAAAAATTGCTCATAGCATCTGAATTGTCACAGCCAAATTTCTACTTAAAATATTTCCATTCCAGGCCAGGAGGATTATTAGTCATTCAAGAAACTGACTGAGAGCTGGAGAGAAGGCTCAGCTATGAAGGCATTTGCTTGCAAAGTCTGACATCTGGTTAGATTCCCCAGTATCCACTAAAGCCTGATGTGCAAAGTTGCACATGTGTCTAGAATTCATTTGCAGTGACAAGAGACCCCAGCACACCCATTCCCTACCTCTCTCCTTGCAAATAAATAAAAATATTTTAAAAGAAAAAAAAAGAAACTGAGGGTATTCTCCCCACATAACTGGTCACATGAGCTATATCTTGCCTGAATCTGGACCTAACATTGTGTTCCTTGACCCTCAGGTTTACAGGCTGCTATTATGGGACTGTTGTGAGCTAATCCAAAAAAACAATTCTTTCTGTTGATTCTGTTCCTCTAGAAATCCCTGACTAATCCAGTCCCTCATGTAGTTCTTGTATTCACTCATTTTTATAACCAAAGTTCAAAGTTTCTCCCTCTTTTCTTTTTAAAAAATATTTATTTGTAAGCAGATGGGAGAGAGAGAATGGGTGCGCCAGGGCCTCCAGCTGTTGTAAACAAATTCCAGATGTATGAGTACCGGAAAATTACACTCAGGTCGTCAGGCTTTGCAGGCACGCACCTTAACTGCTAAGTCATCTCTCAAGCCCTCTGTCTCTCCTTTTAACTCAAAGGCTCCTTGTGTTGTCCTGGCTGGCCTCAAACTCCTAGATTCAAGCAAGGTGGGCATGACCCCACCTGGCTTTCCAATCAAAGTTTGATATAGTGCTAAAAGGAAAATTAAACTTAATAGCATTTATTCCAGCAAAGTAAAACCAAATGCAACTTGTGAATCAGGCACCTCCCCGAACCAGACCCGGTTCTGAGAACTTTGGCCTGATACGTGTTGCTTTTCGAAAAAGCAACATGGAGAGAAAGTTTTGGAATTCTCTCTTTTCCCTCCTCCTATTCCGAGTTCTTGTTCTGTAATGCCAAAGAATTGTATATAGGGACAGAATTAAATTTTAATTATATATTTATTTTAATTTAGTAAATTAGGAAAAGGGGAGTTGGATGGGGAAATTTCTCAGTCATTATGTGGGAAGTTATAGAGTTCTCCAGCTACCAGTGTGGGGAGAACATGTGTCAGAGTTAACAAAACTTATAGTATTTAGTTAAATAAACAGCCCAAGAGAAAATAACAGAAGGCTCCCTTTATGAGAAAGAGATCCATGAGAGAAAAAGTCTGGAGCCTGCCCCCCTACCCCAGCCATCAACTGGGGTAGGGGTACAGCTGGGGTAAGGGTACAGGCCTTACCTCACTGAGGCCTGGGTTCAGCAGTTTTTTTACTCCATTGCCATGTGGGGGAAGAGGGCCGATTTCTCTCAGGAAGCTAGTTTTAAGTCCTCCCCAGGTGAGTCAGAGAGAAAACTGATTGGTTCATATCTGACCAATCAATTTTAGCACCTAGGTTGCAGCTCTAACTAGACACCTCCCATTGGAGGGGACGGGCTGGAAGGGAAGGGGTGGTCCCTGCAGTCACCTGACCATCACAATTCCCCCCCCCCCCAAGAAATAACCCTAACAGCTGTTAGGGTACTGAGGTGTGAATTTTGGGGGGAAAAAGCATCAGAAAGTACATACATGTTTAAAAGAAATAAAGGCACCAGAAGAAGTACATATATGTTTAAGAAACAAGAGTTAGGGCTGGAGAGATGGCTCAGCGGTTAAGGCACTTGCCTCCAGTGCCTAAGGCCCCAGGTTCAATTCCCCAGGACCCACATAAGCCAGACCCACAAGGTGGTGGCCCTGGTGTGTTCTCTCTCTCTCTCTCTCTCTCTCTCTCTCTCTCTCTCTCTCTCTCTCTTTCTCTGCCTGCTTGAAAAATGAATAAATAAAATATTTTTTTAAAAAAGAAACAAGAGCTAACAATACCATTTTTGGTCCACAGGGACTGATTCAGACCGCCCACGGAAGAGGATATCCAGCTGATTGGGGATGGGGAGGGGGGCATTGGGGAATTGGGGATAACAACTCATTGTTTGCCCACTGAATAATGTAACTCATTATGGACAATAAATATATATTTAAGAAAAAAAAGAAACAAGAGTTAACAATACCATTTTTGAACCTACTAAGAAGCAAGGCAAGCTTAATAATGGCAAGCTCTGACTTGGGAGGGGTTAACAGAGGAGCTTGGCAACCTTGTGTGGGGTCTCACTCCTAAACTCTCACAAGCCCTCACAGGATGAGACAGCAATTACAGTTGGTTACAAGCAGAGTCAACCAATCAATTGGTTACAGTTTAGCTAGTTAATTGGTTATAGGGTCCTTCAACTAATCACAGTTCTCTGACTAGGATTATACTTTATATTGGTTTGGTCTGTTGGTCCAAAACAGGTGTTCAGTCCTAATCTATGGACCCCACAGACTTTGTTACCAGTATTTACCATTCTATTTTAGCTCAATGAATTCACCTAAGTAGGAAAGATCCTGAAAGGAAGAAATACCTACAACACGGAGTTAATTCCTCATGTTTTAATCTACAGGCATGTTGCTGATTGGAGTTGAAATACATTTTCAGATTTAATCTGAGGGTTTGGAAGGGCTGCTTTTCCTCAGCTGTGGCCAGTTAGAAAAGAGGGAGGAGCCCTTGAAAGGAAGGAATGACTAATGTCTGAAGGTCAGAACACTAAGATCTTGATGACTTAACGAATTGTGACACATGATTTGCTTTTTAAAACAAGAACCCTTCTGACCTGGTTTTTCCCAGGCCTGTAATCCTGCTGGCTCTTTCCTTTCTTCGCTGATGATAATGAAGCTGCAGTGGCTAAGTACTTGAGGAAAACAGAACAACTCCCAAAGAAAATGGACATGCTAGGGCTTGCCCTTAGAAAGTCTGCGACTTCCTCTGCTGCCTTGTCATTTTCCTCTTCACTTCTTATCATATCACATTTTTTTTTCTTGACTTTTTCAACCGCCTTTGCCCCCCTTTGTGACACCTCCACCCAAATTTAAACCATAGAGGAGCACTTCCAGGCCACTTCAAGAATGTCACTACAAAAACCAAGATCCCAGTAGTCACTGCCCAATAACATAAAATGGATTCCCTTTTCTATGAAGGGAACATGCAAACTGTTTTAAAATGGAAATTTCATTTTGTTTAAATATGAGAGAGGGAATGTATGGGCATGCCAGGACATCTTGCCACCGCCAATGAACTCCAGACACATGGACCACTTTGCCCATCTGGCTTTACATGCTCGTGGTAGAAGAAATTTAAAAGAGAATTTAACTGAGGCCCTACAAAACATTACAGACCATTGCCAAGGCTCTTGGTTGCCCACCAGAATGAAATCCTAAGACCCTATTGCTGAAGCACACGTGCTTGGGCTGCAGGTCACTGGAAAATCTAGCTGGAGCTAAGCTGGAAACCTCTTCCCTGTTAACCAGCTGACAGAAATCTGGGAAAAGCCCTTTGGGAGAGAGAAGTCATCAAGGGTGGTGAACCTTGCAAACCTTAAGACTGGCTAGATAGGTCAAATAGGCCAAATGGGCCAATAGTAGCACATCTATTGTGGGGAAACCAATTGCTCTCTAATTGGACTGGAGGCCCACTCCACGGGAGGGAATACATGCCTGGTACTGAAGTCCTAGTCTAAAGCCTATGGTGGGGAGGGATGCCTTCTGCTGTCTGGCTAAATGCATATATTATGCCCACCAAACTGCTTTATAAGCACTTTTTTTTTTCTTTTTTGGTTTTTCGAGGTAGGGTCTCACTCTAGCCCAGGCTGACCTGGAATTCACTATGTAGTCTCAGGGTGGCCTTGACCTTGAACTCATGGTGATCCTCCTTTGTCTCCGGAGTGCTGGGATTAAAGACGTGCTCTACCACGCCTATGAGGTAGGTTGAGACCTGGCACTCACTCTGTAGCCTCCTCTGATCTTGACCTCTTTTTTTTAAATATATTTTTAAAATATTTTATTTATTCATTTTCAAGCAGAGATAAAAAGAGAGCGAGAGAGAGAGAGAGCACACCAGGGCCATCACCTTGTGGGTCTGGTTTATGTGGGTCCTAGGGAATTGAACCCACAGCCTTAGGCACTGGAGGCAAGTGCCTTAACCCCTAAGCCATCTCTCCAGCCCTGATCTTGACCTCTTGGTGATCCTCCTACCTCAGCCTACCCAGACACTTTTTTTTTCCCCAGAAAGCTGGGGAATAGCTTTGTGATTTTCATTTTTTAAAATATTTTATTTCTTTTTTATTTGAGAGACAGACATGCACACACACAGAAAGGTGGGGGAAGAATATGGGAGAATGGGCACAACATGCCAGGGCCTCCAGCCACTGCAAAAGAACTCCAGACACATGCAGGTGGTGCATCTGGCTTTATGTGGGTGCTGGGGATTGAACTCAGGTCTTTCTGCTTTGCAGGCAACCTCCTGTAACTTCTGAGCCATCTCTCCAGTCCTGTGATTTTCATTTTTTTTTAAAGGAGTAATCTTTTTTAGGTACATTATCTGATTTTTCTTTTTATATATTTTTTTATTTATTCATTTTCAAGGAGAGAAAGAGAGAGAGAGAGAGAGAGAGAGAGAGAGAGAGAGAGAGAGAGAGAGAGAGAGAGAGTGCACAAGCGCACCACCTTGTGGGCCTGGCTTATGTGGGACCTGGGAAATTGAACCCGGGTTTAGCCCTGTGATTTTCATTTTTAAGGATATATCATGCTCACTGGTAAATCTGTGTTGTTTGCCTTTTCCTTTAAAAAAAAATTTTTTTTTTGCAAGCAGAGAGAGATGGAAGAGAGACAGAGAGAATGGGCAAGCCAAGACCTCCAGCCACTGTAAACAGACTCCAGGTACATGTGCCACTTTGTGCATCTAGCTTTACGTGGGTACTAGGGAATTGAACTGAGGTTGTCAGGCTGTACAGGCAAACTCCCTAACCCCTGAACCTTCTCTTCAGCCCTGCCTTTTGCTCTGTGTGTACTTTTCTTACAGCTGCTAGGAATATATGATAAAAAATGATAAAAAATTATTTATAGAAAAATAAGTACAATTGGCCAATGAGATAGTAATAGAAGTTAAATCTAGGGGTTGAGAAAGTGGCTCATTGCTTAAAGGCTCTTGCTTGCAAAGTCTGCTGGCCCAGGGTTCAATTCCTAAGCCACCCATGTTAAAGCCAGGCACAAAATGTGGTGCAAGTATCTGGTGATATTGGTGGCAGCAGGAGGCCCCAGGGTGCACAGAACATATACACATGCAAGTAAACAAGTAAAAAAAAAGTTAAAAGTGGTAAAGAGATGATATCTGTCATGTTCATGACACAGAAAAGGGTTGGTGTATAGAGTGATAAAGCATTTTTACAAAAAAGAAAAATTCAGGTGAATCAGTAGGAGCACCACACCATTACATTTTACCAATGTGTTCAATTTTTGCTAATAATTGAAAAATATCTCAAAGTTATAAATATGATCATTTTTCTTGATAATTAGTAAGATTGATCTCACTCTATAACCCTGGTTGGCCTGGAACTTACTATGTAGGCTAAGGTGACCTTGAAGTTGGAGTAATCCTCCTGCCTCTGCTTCTTGAGGACTGGAATTACAAGCATGAGCCACCTCCTCCCCCCTCCCCCAGGTAGGGTCTAGAATTCACTATCACTATGTAGTCTCAGGGTGGACTAGAACTCACTGCAATCCTCAATCCTCTACCTCTGCAGGGGTTAAAAGTGGGGGGGACCACACCCCAGCCCAGACATAGCCACTTGGAAAGGTGATTTGGCAATACTGATTCAAGCAGAGATACACACATGGTGTGACTCAGCAGTCCAGATACTGGCTTCCAGCCTTAAAAGGAACTAACTTTTGCAAGAGAAAAACATGTACAAGCATGTCCATTGCAGAGTTCCTCTAGGGAAAAATGGGATTTCTGAGATGATCCATGAATAGAAGAATGGCTAATAAAATATATAACTACATGTACAGAATTCCATGTTAAAAGGATGGGATAAAGCCAGGCACAGTTGGGTAAGGGAGGAAGATTGTGAGTTTGAGATCAGTCTGGACAAATTTTTTTTTCTGTTCCTTTTTAAAAAATTTTTATTTAAAAAACCTTCAGTCCAATATTAAAAAGCAATACAGCCAGTTGGAGAGATGATTGACATAAAGAAAGGGTAGGACCCAGGGACTCCCACCCTGCACCCCAGCTGTTCCCCAGGGACTGGGTAGGAATATGGATGGTGGGAAGGCAAGACCACCCACCAGGGTGAACAGGCAGAATAAAACATTTATATAAGATACATCTGGCTGAACTGAAGAGGGTCTGGGGGCAATAGGAAGCTCCTTTATTTTTCCAAAAATATTCTGGCCTGGGGAGAAAGGCTGGCCTGTGGGGTGAATGAGCAGGCCAAGTCCCAGCCCATCCTCCACTCCTTTGCAGAAGGGCTATGTTAAAGGGCAGGATTGTGAGACAAAGGGGAGACATGAGCGAGTCCCTTAAGAGGGCTGAGGGTGTCCCCACCCCAGCTCCTGGACCTGAGGGGGATGTCCTGGATCAGACTGGGGGGCTGGGAATGGGCAGGGCTGGGCGTTCAGCTTAGAAAGCCATCAGGGTCATCATCCTCAAAGTGGCCTTGCTGAAGCGCCTTGATGTGGTGCTTGTAGATTTTCAGGGCTGGGCCCAGGCGGATGGACAGGCCTGTCAGGACGCCAGTCCATTGCATGAGCAGCAAAGACTTGCCATCGATTTCCTGTTCTTGGCAAGCAGTGGCCTGCTCTGGGAAGCCTGCCTCAGTGAAGTACTGGACCACAGCCATGACTGTCCACTCCACTGGGTCAGCGGGCTTCTCTTTGCGCCCAGGTGGACAGCTAAAGGGGGTCCCATCAGCCCCAGGTAGGGCTGGCTTTCTTGGGGGTAAAGGCACAGGAGACCTGAACCCCCTTCCTTATTCGTGGCCAACAAAGAGAACACCTGGCGGGGAACAATGCCAGGCGCTGGCCCCTGCTCACGGCGGGCCACTGGCCCGTGCCCAGTCTGGACAAAATTTTGAGAGGCCATATCAACAATTAAAAAGTGTGTGGGGGGGAGTGGCAGGTCTATGCCTTTAGTCCCAGCACTTGGGAGACTGAGGTAGGAAGATGGCTGTGAGTTTGAGGCCAGCCTGAGGCTACAAATCAGTTCCTGGGCTAGATTGAGACCTCAAAAACATCCCAACCAACCAAAAAACCAAGATGTATATGTCTTACTATATGACCTCTTCAGAATGCAACGGCAGTGTTGTAATAAATTTTATCTTTGTCTCTGGTTCCTGTCATAGAGTCCCTAAACCCACCTTGAAAATTCCCAAGTGGCTGAAGTCTCTTTTCTTTTCATAGTGGGCCCTCCACCTTTTTTTTTTTTTTTTTTGGTGCTGAGACCCGAACTCATGGCTTTGTGCTTGCTAGGCAAGCACTCATCCACTGAGCTAAATCCCAATCCCTAATAATGTGCCCCTTTTGATCACACTTGGGTTTATGCTAATTTTGAGACCCAAACTAGCTCAGGATGAGGCCCATCTCCAGAAAGACAATGTAATTAGAGAATTAGAGATTCAGACCTTCAGCCCCACCTCCATGAAAGGGGTCTGGAGATTACACTGTATAAAATTCTTGAACTGGGGCTGGGGATATAGCTCAGTTGGCAGGATGCTGGTGAGTTTCCAACCCCGGGTTCAATCCTCAGTGCCACCAAATCAAAACAAAACAAAATCCTCTTGAACATTGAGATTTGATAAGCTTCTGCACAGGGAAGGAGGGGCATTAAATGTGCTCT
This sequence comes from Zapus hudsonius, assembly GCA_004024765.1. Classification (NCBI taxonomy): domain Eukaryota; kingdom Metazoa; phylum Chordata; class Mammalia; order Rodentia; family Dipodidae; genus Zapus; species Zapus hudsonius. Next base: position 4,771 of record PVHP010032283.1, on the reverse strand, counting down.
TCCTCTCTGATACCCCTCCCCATTCACTGAGCAATTCTGTCTTGCACACTTATGGCTGGTCATACTAAGACATTGCCATTTAACACGATCACTTATTTCTTTACACACACGCACACCCACATATATTTTGTTTTCTTTTTGGAGACATGGTCTTGATATCTAGACCCTAGACTGACCTCTATGTGGCCTAGGGTAGCCTCAAACTTCAGGTACTCCTGCCTTAGACTTGTGAATGTTGGAGTTAGAGGCTACTGGAGTTGTTAGGGTCAGAGAAACAGGAAAAGGAGATTTATTCAATGTCCACAATGAAAAGAGGAAGAGAGGTCCAGTTTAATCCCACCCATCATGTCTCCACTCCGGTCTCTTCTGTAAGGTTGGGTGACAAATTGTTAGAATGATGGGAAATCTCTTTTCTCCTCTGGCTGGCACTAGGCTGATTCATCCTTGTCTTTCTACCAGAATGATATTCCCAGGAGAAATTCCAACTTCTTAGGGACCATTGTTTCAGTAGTCTGATATCCAAAGGATGTCAAGTGTCTGGAATACTTTCATTCCTGCCAAGATGGTTACACCACCAAGCCCGATCTTTTAAGTTAATATTTTTCTTCACTCTTCCTTTCTTCTTTCTTTGATAGGATCTTGTTATATAAACCAAGGCAGGCCTCAAACTTGTGGCAAAACTGTCTCAGCCTCTGAGTGCTGGGATCACAGGTATCTACTATCACTCATCTTGAGGTTTTCTTTCATCCAATGTAAAACACGGTTTCACAATGAGAAATCTCATTACATTTTATCTGATAAAGGTATCTTTAAAAAGCCCCATTAAGCCGGGTGGCTCACACCTTTAATCCCAGTACTCCAGGAGGCAGAGGTAGGAGGATCACCATGAGTTCAAGGCCACCTTGAGACTACATAGTGAATTCCAGGTCAGCCTGGGCTAGAGAGAGACCCTACCTCGAAAAACCAAAAAAAAAAAAAAAGCCCCATTAAGTCCCTAAAGTTAATAATGTTGGAAATTAAACTGATTGTCCACTCCATTGATAAGGAAAAGAATTCTGAAAAGTCCTTCTTTTGATCCCAAACTATTGGATTCCAGAAGGTTAAACAGTAACAAGTTAGTAACAAGCCCAAAAGAACAAAAGCTTCTCCACCCCCCCCTTTTTTTTCTTTTCATTTTCTTTCTGAAACAGAGCATTGCTATGTTGTCCAGTCTGGAGTTGAACTTCTGGTCTCAACAATCCTATTTCAGCTTCCTGATTAGCTGTAATGGTAGGTATATGCCACCACACCTGGTTTGAATTTTGTAGTGGGTGTCTGTGTGTGCGTGTGCTTGTGCTGGGAACTGAGCAATGGTAGGTTGTCATAGCATGTGCTCTGCCAGTGGCCAACACCTCCAGCCTTACACCCCCCCTCCTCCACCCTCAGGTGGCCACTCTAGCCATGTGAGATCTGGAATTCACTATTAGTCCCAGGCTGGCCTTGAACTCACAGCAATCCTCCTACCTTTGCCTCTGCTGGGATTAAAGGCCTGTATCAGTATGCCTGGCCAGGCCCCTACCATCCTTAATGTATCTTAAAACCTGCTTTCAGTCAAATGTGTTGGTGGGTGCCTGAAGTTCTAAGCTTCTCAGGAGGCTGAGGCTGAGGCAGGAGGATTGCATAAGCTCAGGAGTTTGAGACAGAACATACTCCTCTACATTTCTTGATTTGTTTTTTGGTCACCACCTCCTAGGTATCACAGCATTCTGTTTCCAGTCCCAACCAATCCACAGGCAGGGGTTCCTTCTAATAGACTGTCCTGCTTTGTGTAACCTCGCCCCTCCACTCACAGCCCATGTAACATAGGTTCAATGTAAATAACTCACGCCTGCTTTCCCTAGCTTTTTGCTATTAATAACTAAGGCTTTTTAGATGTGGCTGACATTTTTTCAGCCTACCTATTGGTAGCTGAGGGAACTTGTCCCAGGACAGGTCTTTTCTTTCTGGTTAGCACCAGTGATGGCTCAGTAAAACCCTTTTATTTTAGAGATCTTTCTGCCTTTTCAGTGTAGGAAATGGAATCTTCGGCTTGCTGAGGCAAACGCTCCACCACGGAGCTGCATCCCTCACTCTCCCAGGCCGTCTGCCTTGGTCAGATTTGGAGATTTCGAGCCCGCTAGTCTGAGAAACTAAGAGAAACGGACATCAATAAAGTATCTATGGGCTGAAGAGATGGCTTAGAGGCTAAGGCGCTTGCCTGCAATGCAGAACGACCAGAGTTCGATTCCCTAGTGCCCATGTAAAGCCAGATGCACAAGAGGGCACATGTGTTGGTGTTCATTTGCAATGGCTTGGAGGCCCTGGTGCGCCCATATTCTCTGTCTGTCTCTCTCTCAAATAAATAAATAAAATATTTTAAAAATTAAGTATCTATGGGGACTCTTTTATCACTTGAGAGACTACGTGAATAGCAAGCCCTTTTCATCAGGCTTTAAGTAGCTTCAAACCCCGATCCTTCTGTAGATCCATCGAAACTGTCAACTATGTGCATCACTTAAGTAGAGAGAGGATGCATGGACGAGAGCGGGAAAGTGTCTGTAAGCGGGTCCTGGGGAGCCCCATTTGGGTGGTCACACCTGGCAAGCAGGCGCCTTTATCTGCTGAGCCTTCTCCCCGTCCCGTATTTTATAATTTCTTTTGTTTTATTTTTTTCGAGGTAGGGTCTCGCTCTAGCCCAGGCCCATCTGGAATTCACTACGTGGTCCCAGGCTGGCCTCAAACTCACGGGCTCCTCCCGCCTCTGCCTCCCGAGTGCTGGGACTCAAGGCGTCTTTCTTCTTTGTTTAGGTCTGGAGAGAACTCGTCTAACCGCAGCTGCCGGCAGCACAGCTGTGACTCGCGGTTTCTCTCCGAGGCGGCTCTCCCCGGCGCGGCTTCCTCCGCGTGGGGTGTCGAAGGCTGCGCGCGCACCCGCCCCGCCCCCCGCAGGGCGCCCCCCGCAGAGCCGCCTTCACAGATCCAATGGGAGGAGCCCGAGGTGCGCGCGCACCGCCCGGCCGTCCGCAGCTTCCGGCGCGCTCCGGGTGGGCGGCAGGGCGCGCGCCGCCGACCCGCGCTCGGTTGCGGGACCGGGAGAAGCTGCGAGAAGCCGGGCCGGGAGCGAGCCGGGTCCCGCCGCGCGCGCCGACGAGCAGGTACGCGCCCGCCCGGCCGGGGCCGCCGCCGGGCCGGGGCCGCCCGGGAGGAGGGCGGGGCGGGGGTCGTCCCGGAAGTCCCGCGGAGCCGCGGGCACGTGGACGCGTTCCTTCCCGTGGGCGGTTTCGGGCGGGTCAAGTTCGGACAAGTCCCGGGGGCCGCGGGGCGCAGGGCGGGAGCTAAGTCCCGACATGTCTCCAGCGGCGGCTATTTAAACCGCGGGCGCCCGGCTGCGCGCCCCGTCCCTCGCCGGCGCGTCTGCCCACCTTGACCCAGGTAGGAGCTGCGGTTCTTGAAAGCCTCCTCTGTCTCCTCCTCCAGGCACCAAGATGGTTATTTCCAGTTTTTATCGCGTACGTTTTTTCTTCCCTACTTATAGGCCAATGTGCGATACCAACATGTCTGTGTCTACTGAGGACGCTTCTGCAAGCACCTCGCAGATTCCAGCTTCGAAACAAGAGACCCTGGTTGGTATTTCTGTCCCAAGTGTCAATTTAGAAGTAACTTATTTTGCGAGGTTGTCACCTGAATGACAGCCGGCCTTTTCTCAGGACCCCACCGTCCGGAGTGCGGGGTCTACAGGTGTGCACCACCAGACTGGCTCGCTCCATGACGTTCTCAAGCGTGGGTATTGACCTTAATGTTTCTTCTAGGATCTCATGGTTTTCCACTGTCTGCTGGTAAAGTCACTAAAATAATGTTGTAAAGGTTTTTTATCATTACCGAAATGCATAAAGTGAAAACTGAAAATTCCTTTTTTTTTTTTTTTTTTTTTTTTGGTTTTTCGAGGTAGGGTCTCACTCTAGTCCAGGCTGACCTGGAATTCACTATGTAGTCTCAGGGTGGCCTTGAACTCATGGTGATCCTCCTACCTCTGCCTCCTGAGTGCTGGGATTAAAGTCGTGCGCTACCACGCCCGGCTCCATTCTTATGTTTCCTAAAAGTTTCCATCTGTACAGAAATGAATCAAGAAGAAAATTATGTTCATGTATATTAGCATATACAAGTGTCTTACAACTTCTCAGTGAACGCTCTTTTTCTTTTTTGGTTTTTCAAGGTAGGGTCTGACCTGGAATCCACTATGTAGTCTCAGGCTAGCCTCGAACTCACGTTGGTCCTTCCACCTCTGCCTTTGGAGTGCTGGCACACCCGGCTTTCAGTAAACTCTTTTTTTTTTTTTACTAATTCTTTATGATGGTCTAACAGTATCTGATAGCACGAATATGTCTTTTCCTTAAAAAAAAAACCTTTATGCCTTTAACTTTTTAAAATTTGATTTTGTATATAACAGGGTATACTCTTGCGTGTTTTCCCTCAGGGCCCTTCTCTGTGGGATTATAAGTATTCACTGTGGAGTCTTGGAGGCCTCAGCCCCCTTGGGATGGGTAGGAGGAGGTTTCAGGGTATTTCTGTCCATTCTGTGTCCTCTGCTGCTCTCCTGCTTTGGTTCACTGAACCTGGAGCTGCTCTTCTATGGTCAGACTGGCTGACTAGTGGGCATGCCCAGCACCCCTCAAGGGGTTACCTGCATGTGTGGCCACACCCAGCTTTTTAGATGGGTTCTGGGTAGTCTGAGAGTAGAACTCAGGCCCTCATG
>PVHP010032282.1:0-20429 GCA_004024765.1 Zapus hudsonius | reverse complement strand
AAAGCCCATCTTGATAAGCTATAATGATTTTATACTCTTTTTCTATTCAGTTTATTAAGAGAAAGACATTAAGGATCACTTGAGTATCCTGAAAGTCAATATTGAAGGCGACTATTAATACTACTGGTAAAATAATCACAATTTTCATATGACCATTACTAAAGGCCAACCACTGTCCTAAGGGTGATGTTTACCTCTGCGACTTAATCCTCACACTTCCTTGCAGACAGGCAGCAGAGGGTGTGTTGCGGTCAGCTTCTTAGTTGCTGCGCAGAAAGAACCCAAACAAAAGTGGCTTGTAGAGGAATGGGTTTATTTGGCTTACGGACTCGAGGGGAGACTCCATTCTGGCAGGGAAAACGATGGCATGAGCAGAGGGCTGGACATCACCTCCGCCCCAGCACTGCAAACAGCGGCAGGAAGGTATGCCAAACTCTGGCAAGGGGAAGCTGGCTTATAACCCCATAAGCCTGCCCCCAACAACACAGCTTCATCGAGGTTGTAAAACCCAAACTGCCATCAGCTGAGGATCGATCTATCAGAACACATTCAATTGTTTGTGGGGGACACCTGGATCAAACCATGACAGGGTGTGAGAAGGAAACCTGTCAAAATACACACTGGGCAGGGCAGCATGGGCCACGGCAGTCTTGTGCTGTGCAAGCATTAGCCAAAGTGTACCAAGTACCCACAGTGGACAAGCACTGCTTGGCATCACACTCAGACCAGGAAGTGCCAACAAGGGTCCTCCACAGAATGGCCACTCACCTTCCTCCAAAACCATCCTTTCAACCCTAAACAGCCTCCTGCGTACATCTGATTGGTAGAACCAGATGTGGTGGTGCACGTCTATAATCCCAATATTTGGGAGGCTGAAGCAGAAAGATCTTGAATTCAAGGCCAGCCTGCACTACATAGTGAATTTCAGACCAGCCTGGGTTATGGAGAAAGATCCTGTCTCAGAAACAAAACAAGTCTGATTTTCAGGCTCAGCAAGCTCTGGTTTACCCAGTGAACGGGGTGAGAGTCAGGGTGTGAGAAAGAAGAACGCAGAGTTCAGGCTTGTCTTCCTCAGGGGAAATGTGAGTGTTTGCAATAAATTAATTGAGCTTGTTTTAAAAGCTGAAGTGCTTATTTGCCATGACAAACCTTTTTAGATGTCACATTCTCCTGGGCACAGTTAGAGTGGCCAGAATTCAAATGAAGCATCCAACAGACCAGCAAGAGGACAGTCAGGCTGGGTTTGTGGGATCAAGACAGGGCTTCCTTCCCCAAACCTCCCTGAGGTATTGGCAAATTTTCTGAGCGTGGATAAGAAATTAGAATGGGATCATGGGAGCTTTGCTAATGGGGACCATTTACTTGATGTGGTAATATAATATAAAATAATATAATAATAAATATATAGTAATAAAATATAATATAATACTTGCATCATGTTTATGTGAGGACACTTTAAACTGCTTCCCCAGGACACCTCCCAGGCTATAGGCAGTTAGTGGGCCTTGGTTGGCATTAAATAATACCTTAGAACTAACTATTCAGAAAGAAAAAAAAACTTGAATCAATACATTTTTACTGGGACTAAGCAACAGCCACAGACCGTGCCTGGGTGTCTGGATCCAGCATCTCCATCTGGCCTCCCGCTCGGCACCTGCACCTGCACCTGCTGCTACATCAGTAACACAGTGTGTGTTCATCAGAGCCAGCTAACTACCAGGGCAGAGACCCAAAGTACATAATGGTCCCACCACTGAGGACCGTCATCAGTGCTCACGTATTAATTCCGCTCACCTCCTTGCAAAAGAGGCTCCTTAAAGCTTCCCATCTTCATGCTTCAGGTGTGGAGGGTCAAGGCTGTACTAGGAATGCAAATCAAACTCGCAGGAACGTCAGGCTGGAAGGCAGCATGGGGCAGGTTTTCATAATCCAGGCGGAAGACTGAATACCCATACCCTTTCTACCCATGTATTATTGGGTAAAACTCAGTTACATGGGCCATTCCTAAAAGCAAACGGGCCTAGAACACAGATTCAGCTATGTGTCCAGGGATTAAAGACAAACCCAGGTTTCGATGAGCCGTTAGGGACTGGGTGTGTAGCTCAGTTGGTAGAGTGATTGCCTCGCATGCATGAGGCCCCTAGTTCAATCCCTAGCACAGCATATCTAGGTAGCTAGTTCAAGGTCAACCGGCACCCATGAGGCTTGACCTGTAGATGGAAGTATGCTTAAAAACCCTTTAGCAGTCTCTGCCCCTGTAACGAGCTATTATATTATGAATTAACCTTGAACTGTAATCCCCACTCTCAATCAAGAGTCATCATTATAGCCGGGTGTGGTGGCGCACGCCTTTAATCCCAGCACTCGGGAGGCAGAGGTAGGAGGATTGCCATGAGTTCGAGGCCACCCTGAGACTACATAGTGAATTCCAGGTCAGCCTGGGCTAGAATGAGACCCTACCTCGGAAAAAAAAAAAAAAGAGTCATCATTATAAATAAAAGGGGCTGTTTAGTTAATATTTAAAAGTTCTGTTTTTAGGGCTCTTCTAACAAATAAAAACTTGAGGGGCTGGAGAGATGGCTCAGCTGTTAAGTTGCTTGCCTATAAAGCCTAATGACCTGGGTTCAATTCTCAAGTACCCATGTCAAGCCAGATGCACAAAGTGGCACATGCATCTGGAGTTTGTTTGCAGTGGCTGGAGGCCCTGGAGCACCCATTCTCTCGCTGTCTGTCTCTCTCTGCTTGCAAATAAATAAATAAAATATTTTTTCTAATTGATAGATTAAAAATCTTAACTAATGCAGTAATCTCTACTAGGTCCTGAATCCAGGGAGATCTGATTTGAATTTGAGATCTATATCTTTTTGTAGCTGGTTGAGCTGGGCAAGACATTTAATTTTCTTAGCTCCAGTCTCCTTATATATGTAAAATGGTACAAGTATTAATAGCATCATGAGATCATGATACCAACTCTATAATAAAGAGTGATGAACATGGAGCCCAGCACAGAAGACATTCTGGCCATGGAATCAAGCACGTTTCTCTGTGACGCCCCCTCCCCAAGTGATAGCAGCAATTCTCCAAGAAAGCAGACCATTATGCAGCCAAAGTGGCTGCCGTTCCTGGAACTTTAAATTTGCTTACATTGCCTTCTATGTCAAACCTTGTGTTTTTCATGTTTTTCTGCTAAATTAAATTTGATTCCTAAGTATTTAAAATGTTTATTTTAAATGGGTTGTTTTCTTGATTTCCTTTTAGACAGTTTAGCATTATTATACAGAAATATTACTGTTCTTATATATATTGGAGAATGATCAGTAATATCAAGACAGCATCTGAAGAACGCTAGACTAAGTGTGTGAGATCCTTCTGAGCCTGAGCCTATGTGAGCTTTCTTCTCAGGGGGAGGGTCAGCCCTCACAGATCCTTGACCTCTGAGGAACTTCCTGAGCATTATGGCCTCTGAGTTGCTCGGAAGTGCTGGACACGGCTCCATTGTGAAACCATGTTTGTTAAGGTGTGACTTGGCCACTTTTCCCTGCATTCCAGAACTGGGTTCTGAGCAGAGAGTCATGGCTCTGGCTCCCCAAAACTTGTGCCAGTGCCTGTCACCCATCAGCCTGGCTCCTCTTTATTTCCCCAGGAGTGCCTTCACCCTTTGTCCAGGCAAGAGCGAGAGTGGAAGATACTCTAAAGAACAAGCCCTCCCTTTGGCTATCAAGACTTTTGAAACAATGGTCACCAAGGAATTGGAATTTGTCCAGGAATTTGCTTGAAGAAGGGAAAGGCTGGAGCCTGGTGCTGCCCAGAGCAAAAACTTTTCTCCCTGAAACAGATTTTTCCACAGTGCTGTCCACTTGTCAGACACCATTCAAGAGTGACTAGAGCCGAGACAGTGATGGGTCAGTGATGGGCAGGACCACACTTGGACCAGGACCGCTTACGACACCTCTGTGCCTCTACACAAACCTAAACTTCACGTCAGGACCCTGAAGATGAACTTGAGAGTCGCTGGACTCTCTCTGTTCCTCTTCCTGGTGCAAAATAATCATAGTGAAAAAAATCAACTTTCTCTGCTTTTCATTATTAATCATCTCTTTAATTGGCCAAGGACAGGTGACCAAGTCTAGGTTGTTAGGGTTTCTGGGGCTCTGGCCTTTAATCCAGTAACAAAACTGCTGCCCTCAGAGCCCACGGGCAGGGAGGGAAGCAAGCCGTCTGCATACTACACACAGGCACCACCTTTACTTCCTCCAGGAACCATTCAGGCCCCATATTTCAGTTTTCAGGTTTCCAGTAAAATCCATATCTTTTTTATTTTGGTTTTTCAAGGTAGGTTCTTGCTCTAGCCCAGGATGTCCTAGAATTCACTATGTAGTCTCAGGCTAGCCTCAAATTCATGGCGATCCTCCTTCATATGCCTCCTGAGTGCTGGGATCAAATGTGTGTTCCACCATGCCTGGCAAATCCATGTCTTTATATAAATAATCTACCCTCAAAATGAAAGCGATTAAGAAGCTGGCTCGGTGAGGAAGAACACTTACCACACAAGCATGAGGACCTGAGGGGTACAGAGACTACCTGAGTTCAATTCCACAGCACCCACATAGAGAGCTGGGCATATCTATAACCTCAGTACTGTGGGGAGCAGAAACTGGAGAATCCCTGGGGCTCAGGAAAGTGTCAAGCTCCGGGATCAGTGAGAGATTCTGTCTCAAGAAAGCTCACAGATGGATGATGGAGGGGTGATACTGACTTTCCCCTCTGGCTTACACACACACACACACACACACACACACACACACAAATGTTAGAAACTAAATAAAGAGAATTATAGGAAAAACTAAAGCTCTCTGTGAGCCCTGTTTGTTTGAGCTGGAGTTTTCAACTTTGCCTCATCTGAGGAATCTTGCTAAGGTTTGAGTGTGAATTTATGTCCCTCAAAGCTTCCCGTGTGGATGTTTTAAGAAGATAGAAATTAGTCTAACTATGGTGTTCAGAGGCAAAGCCTTTGGGAATGATTGGATTAGATAAGGTCATCAGGTGGAGCCCCTGTGATTAAACCTTGGTAGCTATATGCAAAGAGGAAAGGGGCGGGGAGATCGCTCAGTAAGCATGAGCTCCTGAGTTCAATCCCTAGATCCCAGATTTAAAAACAAACAAACCAGCATGGGGGTTTGTGTTTGTCATACCAGTGCTGGGGAGGTGGGGATTCATGGGTTCTTGAGGCTCTCTGGCCAGCCAATCTAGCCTAATTGGCAAGTTCAGGCCAGTGAGATATATAGCTTAAAAAAAAAGTACAGTGTCTCAAGAATGACACCCGAAGTTGTCCTCTAATCTTTACACACACACACACATACACACATACACACACATACACACACATACACATACATACATACACACATACAAATACACACACATACATACATACATACACACACATAGATACACATACATACACACATAGATATACACATACACACATACATACGTAATACATACATACACACAGACACATACAAATACATACACATACATACATACACATAGATACATACATACATACACACACATACATACACATACAAATACACACACATACATACATACATACATACATACACACATAGATACACACACATAGATACACATAGATACACACACACATACATACACATACATATACATACATACATACACACACATACACACATAGTTACACATACATACACACATAGATACACACACATACACACACACACAAAGAGATAGAAACAGATATGTGCGCATATACTCTGTCACTCTCCATGAGAACATCTCATACTGCCTTGAGATCTGTCAGCTGAAGGCCGTCATCACCAGATACATTACCTTGTCATTTGACCAGAACTGACATAAGACAGATTAACAGGAGAAACTCACTTAATCTTATTTACATAGACATGAAAACTGGAGACCTGAAGAAGTGGCCAAGACTAAATACCCATATACTAAGTCCCTAGTCTATTATATAGTAGTGCATCTCTTCACACAGAGTAGCAATCGTAGGCAAGTACCTAAACTGTATGGAAAAACCAGGTGTGCTGGCTCACACCTGTAATCACAGCACTCAGGAAGCTTGAGGCAGGAGGATCGGTGCAAGTTGAGAGCAGCCTGGGCTATATAGTAAGTTCCAGACCAGCCTGAAATACAGAGCAAGACCCACCCTATTTAAAATAATTAAAAAATAAAACATATGATATAATAAATATATATGACAGAAATTTAAAAAACAAAATATATGACAGTCAATAAGTTATTTTATTTTTAATAATTTTTATTTGCAGAGAGAGAAAGAGAAAGAGAGAGAACACCAGGGCCTCTTGTCACTGTAAATGAACTATAGACACATGCACCACTTTGTGCACCTGACTTTATGTGAGTACTAGGGAATCAAACCAGGGCATCAGGTTTTATAAGCAGGTGCCTTTAACTGCTGAGCCATCTCTCCAGCCAGGGTATATTTACATAGATGTTTCTCATCCTTAACTCCTGTCTGATTTTTAAAAAAGACAATTAGAAGACAGCCACCTTTTTCACAGGAATTCACTTTCCTGCCTCAGAAAGGAAAATGGGGTCAGAGTATCCCTAGTGCACCTGCTGCTCTTCCAGTGTCTTATCAAAGCAGTTAACACATCAAAGCAGCACACATTTGGGTGGCCCACCCTGAACCCCTTCACCCTCCAAAGAGCTCCACTTTCTTTTCCTGTGTGGCTCCTGGACTCCAGAAATGAGTATGTCCAGAAACAGCAAAGAAGACCTCGGAAGTGAGTTGTCTTTGATTACTCTATGACTTGACCGGAGTACATGCCAGGGAAAGGTGAGGTGTCTTAACAGTGTGAGGAGCTGCTGCCCTTGGATGAAGCCAAGTGTCCCTGAAAAGTGGGTGCCAGTATGAAAATGGGGTGACAGTGAAGCAAGATGGGGAGAAGAGGGGTTGAGAGACGCAGGAAGGGTCATGCCAGGAGGGAGCCTCTCTTTGACTCCATTTCTTATGGCTATAACAAAATATCTGAGGCTGGGTGACATAAAGAATTTGGGGAGTCTGGAAGTCCAAGATGGAGTCTCCCCCTTGATTTAGCCCATGATTGCTTCATCTTATATCACAACAAGGTGGTCGGCATTATAGTCACATATCAAAATGGGTTACAAGAGGCTCTAGGGGGGCAGGGTTGTTCTTTTTATAGTAGCCTGCTCTCAAACAGCTAACTCGCTTCATGAGACTGACATTAATTCCTTCCATAGGCAGTGCCTTCATGGACAGATTGACCTGCTCTAAGCCCACCTCTGAAAGATCCCATGGTCTCTCAACACTGCTGTTGACAACCTGTACAGGAACCTTAGAGGGACAAACATCCCACAGCAAAGAGTGAGACAGCCCTCCCCCACAGCGTGTCTGTCTAAGGTGGTCCATGGGTGCCAGGGCCTCACCAGAGAACAGGTCACTGTAAGGGCCTATAGGGTCCACCTGGTGAGCAGTAACCCTTCTTGCTCTGTAGAGACAGACAAGCAGTACCAGGAAGTTTCCTGCCCTGGCAGCCCCAAATGGTTGGTGTCCCAATGGAGTTTGCAAGAATGGCCCCTGTGAACCGCCGAGAGGAGCAAACACTTGTAAACTTTGCACATAACTCTCATTGTGGGTTTCTGTTTGATGAATTCCACGTTCCCAGGAAGGGCCCTTAGCAGTTTCATAACACAATAGCCCCATTGGCTTGGGGCTGGGTGCGGGCGAGGGGCAGCTTTGTAAAGCACTTGAGTGACACCATGAATAGGAACAGGCAGTCACACACCATTCCTTTCCAGAACCAAGGCTGTTACCTGGAGTCAGCCTGAGCAGTGGGCCAGGAAGGAAAGAGCAGGGACAGAGGACCAACAGCTGTGCCTTCCCCAGACCTGGGGTGGTAGACCTGGGCACGAGAACAGAGAAGTCCAGGCCCAGGCAGGCCCAGGGTTGACTGAGGTCTTCAGAGCCCCTGATGATAGAGGAGAGCAAAGGGGAAAAAAAAATCAAGCTAGAAGAGAGAGTGCCTGGGCTGGAGAGATGGCTCAGCGGTTAAGGCACTTGCTTCCAGTGCCTAAGGCCCTGGGTTCAATTCCCCAGGACCCACATAAGCCAGACCCACAAGGTGGTGGCCCTGGTGCCCTCTCTTTCTCTCTCTCTCTTTCTCTCGCTCTCTCTCTCTCTCTGGTTGCAAATAAATAAAAATATTTTAAAGAAAAAGAAGAGAGAGTGTCTGCAGAGAGGAAGGGGTTCAGTACAGGGGATGGGAGGAGACACAAAGGAAAGCAATGAATGAGGGAAGGGTATGATCAAAATGCATTATGTGCATTATGTGCACTGTCACGACAGGGCTTTCTTTTTAAAGGTCATGCATGCCTGTCACCCCAGTGGGAGGAGGACACAGGAGAATCACCGGGCCTCAATGACTTATTAAAAAATGCAGCTCCAGTTTCAGTGAGAAAACAACTTGGAAGAGAAACAGAGGAAGATTGCCAAAGTTCTCCTCGGGCCTCTGCACATGTACACGTGGGGTATACGCATCTGCACACACGTGCATATATTATACATGCATATACCACACGCATAGCAGAAGGAAGAAGAAAAGGAGGAGGAGGGGGTGGAGGGGAAGAACACTGGCCTCATCTGTGAGATTTCACACCAGTTCCTCAGCGTGTGGTCTCTCCTCCCCAGGCTGACTGGTGGGAAAATATCACAAAGTTCTTCATGTTTTGGGTCAGTTCTGGGGGGGTCTAAGCAACTCCTTATGCTGAGCATGTGACCAAATCGTGGTGGCTTTACCTTAGCCCACAGGGAATCCTACCCCCTGTGTTTTCAAAAATATTACTGTAACTACAACACAAAACTACACATTTACAAATGACCAAGAAAGCAAGCTGTGCGGGTTGTGCACATTATTTATTTATTTTGGCCACACAGTAAATTACTCCAAAAACGTACTTATTTAAAACAAATCCAAACATTTATTATTATTTCGCAGAGATTCTTCAGGTCAGCTTAGCTAAGCTGACTCAGCTTCGGGTCTCCATGAATTATAGTCAGAATTAGGGAACCAGGTTACAATCACTCAGGGTGTCAACTGGGAGAAGCAGGTCTACTTCTAGGAGGGTTTCCCCATATAGCTTCTAACTTGGCGGCCACATGGATCAGTTTGCTGTCCCAGAGGCCTCTCTGTAGGGTGCTCTGAGTCCTGGAACCCTAGAGGCTGCCCTCTCCAAGAGCTAGTGATCCCATAGCAAGCTAGAAGCCATAATGTCCTGTGCAACCCAGCCCCAAATGAGTCCCTTCTACAGGATCGGTCCCCCTATTTACATGGGGACAAGCAGGAAGAAAGGATCTTAGAGGAGGATGACCCCACCGTGACAAAGGCACACCTCTGTGAGAACATATCAATATAGTATTTCTAGGAAAATGGAACCCACCAGAATCCTTGATTAGTCTAGTCTAGTTCAAAGTTCAAAGCCTTCATCCTGCAACTGTACCAGAAACACTTGTGGCAAAAGTGACAACTCCACTTTCCTTTGCTTTCTGTCCACTCCTATAGGCAATGCTTCAGAATGAGCTCCAGGATGAGAGGCAGGAACACACTCTCTCCCTTTTTCTTGGACTCACTGGAACATGTATTGCCACATGCTTCAAAGTACCACCAGCATAAACGACTGCTTTAATCAGTAAAACAAAGTTGAAGGGCTGGAGAGATGGCTCAGCGGGTAAGGCACTTGCCTCTAGTGCCTAAGGCCCCCCCGGTTCAATTCCCCAGGACCCACATAAGCCAGACTCACAAGGTGGTGGCGCTGGTTCTCTCTCTCTCTCTCTCTCTCTCTCTCTCTCTCTCTCTCTCTCTCTCTCTCTCTTTATCTCTCTGCTTGAAAATGAATAAATAAAATATTAAAAAAAAAAACAAAGTTGAAACAGAATAAAATTCATTGGAATCCAGCTCAGGTATTAAGGCAAAAGAACAATTTACCAACATGATACAGATGAAGAATTAAAAAATGAAAAATTAATTAAATAGAAATTAAAAATTAAATAAAAAAACAAATCTCAGAGAAATGAGTGACAATAGAGTTGTGCAGAAAAAAAAATGTGTTCTGACATTAACAAAGTCACATTCACGCAGTGTGGCTGGGAATTCTAAGCTATGGTAGCCAAGCTGAGAAAGAATTACATTCCTATATTCTGTCAAGAAATAAGATATTTGGGCTAAGGAGATAGCTCACTTGATAAAGTGTTTGCCTTACAAGTATGAGGACTTAGGTTTGCTCCCCAAAACCGACCCAAACAAAACACCAGATATGGCGGGCCCTCAATGGAATGGGGGCTTGGAAAAGGGAATGTAAGATTACAATACAGTAAAAATATGACCAATATGAACATGCTAAATAAATGAATGGTATCAGGTATGCTGTCATGTTCTTTGGCTTACAGTTTTGAAGGGAATGAAGGTTTCATCATGGCAGGGAAAGCATGGCAGGCGGCTGGTGATCCATCTTATCACATCATCAGGGAGGAAGCAGCAAGAGTGAACTAGCTAGAGATTGGGAGATGGTTTGGTGGTTAAAGGCATTTGTTTGCAAAGCCTGTGTGCCCAAGATTGAGTTCCTAGCACCCATGTAAATCCAGATGTAGAAAGCACATAAGCCACTGGCATTCATTTGCAGAGGCAAGAGACCTGGTGTGTCACACACACACACACACACACACACACACACACACACACACACACGTAAATAAAAATATTTTTAAAAGATGATTTCTTTTTTTTATAAAAGTAAGGGGCCTAGAGAATATGACTCAGCAGTTAAGGTGCTTGCCTGTAAGGTCTGATGGCTCAGGTTCAATTCCCCAGTACCCACATAAAGCCAGATGCACAAAGATGGTGGATGCATCTGAAGTTCTTTTGGCTACTAAAAAGTCTCTCTCTCTCTCTCTCTCTCTCTCTCTCTTTCTCTCTCTGCTTGAAAATAGCTAAAAACAATTTTTTTTTAGAAAAGTGAGAGAGTTAGCTAGCACAGGCAAGCATGGGAATGATAAAACCCCAAGCCCACCCCTTCAGTGACCCACCTCCTCCAGAAAGGCTCTCCCTCCCAAAGGCTCCACCAGCTAGGGATTAAGTATGAGACAGTCAAAAACACATAAGGCTATGGGGGGTATTTTACATTCACACCACCCCACGTAGGTTTGTTTGTAGGCTGCCTACTTTGTTCCATGGGTTGATTGGTTGGTCTGTTGGCTTTAGATAATACAATGCTATTTGGATCACTGCAGTGTTGAAGTAGACTGTGAGGTCCGGCAGTGTGACAGTCTTACTCTTTCCTCAAGATTGATTTGCCTATTCATGGTCTTCTGAAATTCCATATGAAATCTAGGACCCTTTCTAGTTAATGAAAACATCATTGGAATTCTGACAGGGTTTGCAGCTAATCTGTAGATTGATGTAGGTACGATGGACACTTCCTTAACTCTTCCAATCAGTGAACACTCTACATTTTCCTTCATCAATGTTTTATAGTTTTAAGTGACAAATGTTTCACTTCATTGATTATGTTTAGTTCTAAGTATTTTAGGATCATTTTAACTGGTACTGTTTTCTCCATTTCTTTTTTAGATAGTTTGTTGGCAGTATATGAAAACACTACTCATTTTGTGTATTGATTTTATATCTTACAACTTGATTGAATTTGTGTGTGAGTTCACAAAGTTTTTTGGTGGCTACAAATATATATGATATATATAATATATATATATCACGTGTTATCTATAAACAGAGACAATTTAATTCTTCCTTATAAGCATTAACTTAAATCTGTATGCTAATTACATGCAGATAAATATAGATAAAAATTGTATTTTTATATATCTCAAGAAAAGAAACAAAAAAGTTCTCTATAGATATCTACTTTATAAGCATTTTTCTAGTAATGAATATGTAATCAGCTGTTGGGTTTCCTTTTTAGAGAGTTATATTTTATAATCTATACACTTTCACAAGAAGTATTTGCATATGGTTCTGTCATAAAAATATCCATTGTTTGTGGTGGCACACACCTTTAATCTCAACAGAGATAAGAGGATCGTCATGAGTTTAAGGCCAGCCTGAGACTGTATAGTGAATTCCAGGTCAGCCTGGACTGGAGTCAAATCCTACCAAACCAAAATAATGATGATGATGATGATAAAACGACATGTTCAGAGTTACACATCAAACAGGTCAAGACTAGCACCCAGAGCACATAATTCTTCCATAGCAACCAGCCACCATTCCTGGACCTGAAAATGGCTTCCAGGAAGTCTCAATGGGATCTCCCTTCGGTCTTCTTCTGTGCAGGAATTCCTCCTTGGTAACAATCACTGGGGCTGTCACATGTTCACATGGTTCTCAGGCACTGGGTTTCTGCTCTCATCACAGTTGGCTGGTCCCTCTCACCAAACTAGAGAAAAGAATAACAATTCCCCTTTCACATGAACACTAACTGAGCCTTCGGACAATTAGAAAATTGCTCACAGCTAAGTAAATGGAGTGGTTCAAACCCAGGCCAGCCTACCTTTGCAGTCCATGTGCTTCAGCCTCCTTTACCAAGTCATAAAGGAATGCAGTCGTCCACAAGTGCATACAGCCAGGTCCCACCCCGACCTTCTTGCTGACTCTCCTTGTAGTCCTGTCACCTGTCACACCTGTAGTAATTAGATCCCAGTGAAGGAAATCTCTCAGAATGGACCACACAGATGCTGCTGGATTGGTTGGAATAAACCACTAAAGAAGTAGAAGCTCATTGTTGCAGTCAGCATTCTAGTTGCTGCGCAGAAAGAACCCAAACAAAAGCGGCTTGTGGAAGAAAGGGTTTATTTTGCTTATGGACTCAGGGGGAGACTCCATCCTGGCAGGGAAAACGACGGCATGAACAGAGGGGTGGACATCACCTCCGCCACAGCACTGCAAACAATGGCAGGAAGGTGTGCCAAACACTTGCAAGGGGAAGCTGGCTTATAACCCCATAAGCCCGCCCCCAACAACACAGCTCCATCAAGGTTGTAAAACCCAAACTGCCATCAGCTGAGGATCTATCAATCAGAACACATTCATTTGTTTGTGAGGGACACCTGGATCAAGCCATGACCCTGGCCCCCACAAACTAATAATCATACATGACGTAAATACAATGTATTCAGCTCAACTCCTAAGTCCCCACAGCTTTCAACTGAGCCATAATACCAAAAATAAACCCATAATGGCGCAGAACATTCACACTGCAAAACATGAGACATGGCAAAAACAGATTGAACCGATACAAGATTTAAAACAAGCAGGGCACCATCAGTCTCTAACTCCAAGTTCAATGATCCTGCATTTGAACAAGTCTTTTGGAGATTCAACTCCATCCCTCCAGCTCGGCTACTCACAGTCCTGGAAAATTTCATCCAGTGTTGGCAGCTCACCTTAGCAGCCATCCATAGTCCTGGCATCTTATTGGGTCTCCATTGCAACCCACAGTTCATCCTCATGGCTCTATCAGGTCTCCACACAGGCAATCTAATACACCTGCTTCACACACCGATGGCCATTTTTCAAAAACAAAACTGTGTTGCAAATCCAATGACCCTCTCTTCTTGCATTTGTTATACTCCATAGAACCAGGTGGGCTACCAACTTGTTAATGAAGGGGAGAACAAAGCATTCCGGCCCCTTACTTCAAAGAGTCTGTATTCTTCCTGTTGTTCCAATGCAGACCAGCTGGCCCAATGTCAATGATTGTCATCTCTCAAACAATTGCAGGTGAATGGGCAGCAGTTTCGACCCAAAGATCTTTCTTTCTGTGCCATCTCCATCTGCTCACACCAGTCCATCTTTATGTAAAGCAACCCTGCACAGGTTCCCAGGACACAGGCAGGCAGAACGCAGCAAGCCTCTCACACAAACTGCTTCTGGAACAGTCCTGACAAGGTTCTTTCTCACCCTCATAAGCCAAACCTCACAGCCCATAGTTCTTACAGCATTTAGGTCTTTTAACTCTGACTAGAATGGTCCATTCTAGTCAAGCTGTACTCACAGCACTGCAAGGCATCTCTCAGGATGAGATTTCAAATCCTTCCATATTCCTCCTGCAAATCACTTCCAAATGGCCAAGCCACAAGATCAGGGTTCTAGCAGCAACAGACCCCACTTCTGGTACCAAAATTGTTGCAGTCAGCATTCTAGTTGCTGCGCAGAAAGAACCCAAACAAAAGCGGCTTGTGGAAGAAAGGGTTTATTTTGCTTATGGACTCAGGGGGAGACTCCATCCTGGCAGGGAAAACGATGGCATGAACAGAGGGGTAGACATCACCTCTGCCACAGCACTGCAAACAATGGCAGGAAGGTGTGCCAAACACTGGCAAGGGGGAGCTGGCTTATAACCCCCATAAGCCCGTCCCAACAACACAGCTTCATTGAGGTTGTAAAACGCAAACTGCCATCAGCTGAGGATCTATCAATCAGGACACATTCATTTGTTTGTGGGGGACACCTGGATTAAACCATGACACTCGTGTCAACATTTAAATAAGCTTAAACCTATTTGTGCAAAACTAGGGAATAATTACATCATGCTTTTATGCAGGCAGTACCAATGAAAGTGCTCAATGCAAATTTTTCCTTCATAAACAACCTGGTGCGTGTTAGGACCAAGTGTCAAGATAGGCTTAAATGTCATTTACCTCCTTTCCAGGTGGAGATCTCACCAGCTCTCTGTGGCCTGCTGGTGAGAGAGAGAGCTCTGCCAACCAGGCACTCATTCCATCACCAGATTCCACACAGACCACTCTGTGAACACTGTGGGCCAAGATGGAATCACACTGCATTGTAATCACACCTGAGCCCTGAAAGAAATGAGAACAGTAGGGCTGGAGAGATGTCTCAGTGGTTAAGGTGCTTGCCTGCAAAGCCTAATGACCTGGGTTCGATTTCCCAGCACCCACATAAAGCCAGCCCTTCTAAGAGACCCTGCTTTCTCTAAATTAGTTCATATGTATATGGTTGATAGCTCACAGTATGGCATGGTGGGCCGGTCAAGACACTGAGGAGTAATGAGGCCTGAGACTCTTGAATATCACAATCGTGTTCTCCCCTCCTCGTTTCTCTTTCTTCCCTTCTTGTTTGCTCGTTGGTTGATTCCTTCCTTACAAAATGAAAGAGCTCTGTTCCCAACATTTTACCTTAAAATGGACCTTCTGTTTCAGGAACTCCGCTACCTCCCTTCCCCTTTGCTTTCTTTCTATGTGAGCTATATATGCAGTCTTCGACTAGCACAGATAAAACAGCAGAGCCCACGAGGAGATGGGATTTTACCAGGACCAGGTCAAGGTGCTGTGAGCTTTCATGATCATTTGAAGCCAAGGTAAGAGTCTGTTCCATGACACCTATCACCTGTGATACCTGTGACAGGGTCTCTCTACTGTTTCATGTCAGGAGCCTTCCTCAGACTGTGTAACTCCCCACCTATTCCTATCCTTAGCTGGTTCACGCCATCACAACTCAGCCTAGATCCTCTTTGGGAGCTAGTCCTGGGGGCTGCTCTCCCTCATCATCTTCAGAATCAAACCATCACCCAAGCTGGGCATGGTGGTGCAGCCTTTAATCCCAGCACTCCAGAGGCAGACATAGGAGGATCATGGTGAGTTTGAGGCCACCCTGAGACTCACTCAGGAATTCCAGGTCAGCCTGGGCTAGAATGAGACCCTACCTTGAAAAACCAAAATATAAAAATAAAAATGAATCATCCTTACACCCTACTTCTTTATCATCTTTTGTTGTTTTTTTTTTCTGCCCCAAAATCAAATACACAGAACTTGGTTGTGGGTGGAATGCAGGGCCTTGTGCATGCCAGGCAAGCACTCTGCCACGGGGCTGCTCTAGAACCTTCCTGTGTAAGTGTCACACAGGACATAGGCACATGCTAAGCAAACACACAGCATTCAGAGACTCCAGTTCTTCTTTTTTTTATTTTTATTTTTTAAAATCTTTTTAAAAATATTTTATTTATTCATTTTTCAAGGAGAGAGAGAGAAAAAAAACACCAGGGCCACCACCTTGTGGGTCTGGCTTATGTGGGTACTAGGGAATTGAACCAGGGGCCTTAGGCACTGGAGGCAAGTACCTTAACTGCTGAGCCATCTCTCCAGCCCTGAGACTCCAGTTCTTCTGATCATGGTTCCTAGAGAACTTTGCAGAGATGGACCTCTACCTAATCTTGCCTTGACCTTGTGCCTTCCTTTTTCCTTCCCTCCCTCTCAACCCTTCCACAAAGTTCCCCCAATATAATCCATCTTCCCAAGACAGTAACAGCACACACGTGACCCTCAATCAAGTGGATGATGTTTGACCCATTTCCACCTGAAGGGAAGTAATTGACATGAACTAACTTGTCAGGTGTGGGACTTGGATTGGCTTCTAGAATGTTCATCTGACTGTCCCACAATGGCTACCTCTCATTGTCTAGGAATCTTTTAACCACTAGAACTGCATCCGTCTGGAAGAATTAGATGTGTCTGCCCAAAGCCAAGGAAATAAATGAGCCAGTCACACAGAGTGCGCCCACCCTGGAGCAGCTACAGCTCATGGTGACACTATACTTTGGTTTATTTGAATAATCATTACTGCTAGTCCAAGAAAATGTCTTCTTCGTCACTGACATGTAAAAACCTGTGTCTAACAGTTATCCCAATAGAAACACCTTGAAGAAACAAGACTCACAAAGCAATGGGTTTGCTCCAAGAAAGGACTGCAGGAGGACCCCTCACCCCCACCCTGCCAGAAGTGTCCCTTACTGAGGAAACCACTTTCCCTGGAAGGCATCCCAGATTGCCAGAAATTTCCCCATCACCAAAATATACATTAAAGACTCAACTTTTTGCCAGGCTGAAAGAACAGAGGAGTCTTGTACCCAGAAAGTCACTCTTCTCTCTTGTGAGCAAACATCTCGATGTCACTTTAAAGATATCCGATGCTGGCTAGAGAGATGGCTCGGTGGGCAAAGTGTTTGCTGTGAAATCATGAAGACCTGAGTTTACATCTCCAGCACCACAAAAAGAAAAAATGCTGGGTGAGGTGGTAGACAGCTGTAACCCAAAACATGGGGGAAGTGATAGATAGCTGTAACCCCAAAACATGGGGGAAGTGGTAGATAGCTGTAACCCCAAAACATGAGGGAAGTGGTAGTCAGCTGTAACCCCAAAATGTGAGGGAAGTGCTAGACAGCTGTAACCCCAAAACATGGAGGAAGTGGTAGGCAGCTATTACCCCAAAACATGGGGGAAGTGCTAGACAGCTGTAACCCCAAAACATGGAAGAAGTGGTAGGCAGCTATAACCCCAAAACATGGGGGAAGTGCTAGACAGCTGTAACCCCAAAACAAGGGAGGCAGAGAAAGGCAGAGCCTAAGGCTTCTTGGCTGGCTAGTCTAGCCAAGTCAGTGAGCTGTAGGTTCAGTGAGAGACCCTGCCTCAAAGAAGAAGGTGGAAAGTGATTGAGGAAGACCTGGAACATCGACCTCTGTCCCGACACGCATGCACACACACACACACACACACACACACACACACACACACGCACATCACATACATACAAATAAAAGAGACTGATGGGACTAAGTAGGAAAATGTGTTTTAAAACATTTTATTGACAACTTTCATAAATACAGACAATATACTATGATCATAAAACCCTCTCAACTACCCTTCCTTCTCCCTCTTCCAAATCCCCCTCCACTGAATCCCTTCTTCTTTCTGACTAGTCTTTTTTTTGCATTTAACTGTGTTTTTTATTCAACTCTTTGCACGTGCTATTCACTTTTTTTAATTTTTTTAAATTATCCATAATGAGTTACATTATTCAGTGGGCAAACAATGAGTTGTTATCCCCAATTCCCCAATGCCCCCCCTCCCCATCCCCGATCAGCTGGATATCCTCCTCCATGGGTCGTCTGGATCAGTCCTTGTGGCAGGTAACAATGGAGAGCCTAGTACTCAGCCCGGTTCTCCTGGCCCAAGAGTGTTGTTACTAAGGGGCTGACTAGTCTTCTCTTTTGATGTCATCCTTTATTTCATCCCATTATGCTGGTCTTGTATAGATAGTGTCAGCCACTGGGAATTTTATGGCCATTTTGTGTCTGGAAGACAGTATTTTAAGTGCTCCTCACCCCCTTAGGCTCTTACATTCATTCCACCACCTCCTCCACAATGGTACCTAGAAATATACTTGAAGAGATACATGCAATGGAAGGCTGAGGCAGGAAGATTGTCTCAAGTTTGAAGCTGACCTGAGCTGTATGGCAAAACCCTGTCTCAACACAAACAGAAGATTCAAGATGGCTTCTCTAGTGTGACAGTCAAGATGGCTTCTCTAGTGTGACAGTCAAGATGGCTTCTCTAGTGTAACAGTCAAGAAGAGCAAACAGGCTTTGAGCTTCTACAGTGTTGGCTTAACCCACAGCTCCCATACTATAACCTTGCCCAGTTATTAGCCTCTGAAAGTTTAATGACCACATCATGTGGGCCAACACGAGAGGAATCCAGCCATGTGCTCGGCAGCCCAATGTGGGGGAAGAGGGAGCTAAACAGTGGCTCATAGCAGCAGCAGGCTTGTGACATGTATCCTGTCCCAGCCATGATGCTCCCAGGAAGTCCCACCTGTTGGATGTGGGAGAAGAGGACGTGTCCCTGGGCCTAATTAGGAAGTGGTCATGACCATATTCAGGTCATAAGTGTCCTGCCATATGTGAACTTCTCAAGACTAATTCCATTGAATTCCAAGTGGCCAGAGAAAGATGCAGGCAATAGACCCAAATTTTCAAAAGGCTTGCTACTTTCCTCATTAATGTGACCCAATGACAATGTGTGACTGGCACAGCCTAAGGGAGGAAGGGTTTACTGTGGCTCAGAGCTCAAGGGATAGTCCATGATGACAGGGAAGGCCCAGTCACAGGAACAGGAGGTGGCTGGTCACATGGCATCAAAGGTTAGAAAGCAAAGAGTCCATAGGAAGTGGGTCACTTCCTCCAGTGAGGTTCTACCTCAGAAAGGTTCCACGACTTTCCCAAACAGCGCTCCCAGCTGGGGACCAGGTGTTCAGACACCCCAAGAGCTTCTGGAGGCCATCTCTCATTCAAACCACAATAGGCTTCCCTAGGCCTTTTCTCTCCTCAAGTTTTAAAACATTCCTAACCCATACCCCATGGAAAGAGCTAGTTAAATTAGACTTTTTAAAGTTGCAACCAAAAACCAAGTTTACCCCTATCCCTGGGATACTCATTTGAACTGGTTGTCTCCCTTGCCAGCATAAATAATAAACTCAAAAACAAAAGTAGCCATGGTGCACGGCTTTAATCCCAGCAGTCTCGAGGCAGAGGCAGGAGAATTGCTGTGAGTTCTAGTGAATTTCAGGTCAGCCTAAACTAGAATGAAACCCTACCTCAAAAAAATAAAAGAGGAAGGAAGGAAAGAAGAAAAAGTAGGAATGAGGAGATGGATTAACAGTTAAAGGCACTTGCTTGTAAAGCCTGACAGCCTGGGTTCAATTCCCCAGTACTAACATAAGGCCAGATGCACAAAGCGACACATGTGTCTGGAGTTCATATGTAGCAGCTGGAGGCCCTGGCACCCTGGCATGCCCATTCTCTCTCTCTTTGCAAATAAATCAATAAAAATATTTTTAATAAAATAAGATTTAAAAAATTTTAAAGTAGCCAGGCATGGTGGTGCACAGCTTTAATCCCAGCACTTGGGAGGCTGAAGCTAGTTTGGGGTTATAGAGTGAGTTTCAGGTCAGCCTGGGCTTCAGTGAAACCTTGCCTCAAAAAAAATTTTTAAGGGCTGGAGAGATGACTCAGCGGTTAAGGCACTTGCCTCCAGTGCCTAAGGCCCTGGGTTCAATTCCCCAGGACCCACATAAGCCAGACCCACAAGGTGGTGGCCCTGGTGCGCTTGCGCTCTCTCTCTCTCTCTCTCTCTCTCTCTCTCTCTCTCTCTCTGCTTGAAAATGAATAAATAAAATATTTTTTAAAAATAAAATAAAATAAAAAATTTTTAAGTAAAAAATAAAATAAAATGAAATAAAGTAAGTAAACCTAAAAAGGGGAATCAGAGAGGGTCCATCTTGCTCCTACTACCTGGACTGAAGGGAGGCAGGAGCTCCAGACACCTGAAATGACCTCGGAAGGGGCTTCTACATCATGTTTAATACATTCACTCTAACGTGTGTGGGTAGCTTAAAATGAGCACCTAAAACTGGTTGGCTTCCAAAGAAAATTACCATAAATTGAAAACTTGAATATAGCTATTCATCCCCTGGCCTTGGGGTATGAATGGACCATTAATTAGAGACAGGAAAAAAAAA
>PVHP010032281.1:0-20439 GCA_004024765.1 Zapus hudsonius | reverse complement strand
CAGCTCTGTTATCATCTTTAGGGGACCACTGTGGCACACACAGCCCATCACTGCTGAAATGTTATGTTTCATGTGCACTTTCAAAGGTGAACTCTATCTGTGGTAAGACTTTAAGGAATATAATCCTTGGACCCAAATCTGATGCTTCTTTTGTGTATTACATAGGATTTAACTGTATTCAAGCAAAGTTCACATAACTGTCTCAAAATTTGGA
Organism: Zapus hudsonius; assembly: GCA_004024765.1. NCBI lineage: Eukaryota > Metazoa > Chordata > Mammalia > Rodentia > Dipodidae > Zapus > Zapus hudsonius. Next base: position 20,225 of record PVHP010032281.1, on the reverse strand, counting down.
GATTCTAAAGTAGGAATGGCCAGTTACAATCCAAGGGTTATATGGAAATAAAGTTGAACTAGGCATAACCATGCACAGGAAAAGCCTGTGATTGCTTTTGGAAATAAAGTTGTATTGGGCACAGATGTTCACATGAAAGACTATTTCTATGCTACAGTGACAGGGTTGAGACAGAGGCTTACATGGTCCGCAAAGCCAGAAATATCCACAGGCTGATACTGAAGAGAGAGTTGCTATCTGGCTTTAAGAAAAGCTCCTTGCTTAGTGTCCACCTTGAACAATGGCCACAATCCTGAAAGGTAAAATCAGTATCCCACCCATGGGAAGCACGGAGTATAGAGTGAGCATTCGTCAGAAGCAGCTGGGCCATCTGTGTCCCACTGTGTGAGAGTGCATGCGTGTACCCAGGATCCCACTACATGAGAGTGCATATGTATACCCATGATCCCACTGTGTGAGACTGCATGTGTGTACCCAGGATCTCACTGTGTAAGACTGCATGCATGTACCCATGATCCCACTGTGTGAGACTGCATGTGTGTACCCAGGATCTCACTGTGTAAGACTGCATGCATGTACCCAGGATCCCACTCTGTGAGAGTACACGCGTGTACCCAGGATCCCACTATGTGAGACTGCATGCGTGTATCCATGATCCAACTGTGTGAAACTGCATGCATGCACCTATGATCCCACTCTGTGAGAGTGCACATGTGTACCCAGGATCCCACTGTGTGAGACTACATGTGTGTACCCAGGATCCCACTCTGTGAGAGTGCATGCATGTACCCAAGATCCCACTGTGTGAGACTACATGTGTGTACCCAGGATCCCACTCTGTGAGAGTGCATACGTGTACCCATGATCCCACTGTGTGAGACTGCATGCATGTACCCAGGATCCCACTCTGTGAGAGTACACGCGTGTACCCAGGATCCCACTGTGTGAGACTGCATGTGTGTACCCATGATCCAACTGTGTGAGACTGCATGCATGCACCTATGATCCCACTCTGTGAGAGTGCATGCATGCACCCAGGATCCCACTATGTGAGACTTCATGTGTGTACCCATGATCCCTCTGTGTGAGTGTATTCGTGTACCTAGGATCCCACTGTGTGAGTGCATGTGTGTTCCCAGGATCCCACATTTGTACCCATTTGGGGAGTGCCCGAGGGTAGAGTGTGCACTTGACAGAAGTAGCTGGGCTCGAATCCTGGCTTTTTCCTCTTGGACTGTTTCTCCATCTTTAAACTGCAGGCTACTTCCTGTTACTTGCCCCCCCCCCCAAAAAAAAACTTCCACAAAGACCTGTACAGCTCCTGGCTACAGCGAACCCCTCCTCCCCAAACAGAAGACAAGCTCTCTAGCCTCTCTTTTGCCCTCATTGGCTCTCTGAGCCCCTGCAGCTGGAGCCACCCTCTCCTGAAGGCCACCACAGCAACCTTGTACTTGAACCGAGTTCTACCCTTTTCCTACTTGAACTCCAGCCCCACCACCACCAAGTCCACCTAGTCTTACTGGCTCAAAGGACCTCTGTGGTCGCTCTGGGGGTTCCTTTTGAAGGCATCAATGAACCATGATGAGTCACCATTTTTAAATGACTGAGCAGATTTCTTACTGCAGCCAGAACAGTCTCTCAGTTGGGTTAACTGCCTATGTTCTAGAAGAGTATCTGAACTCCCAGAGCACCATTTCTGCTGAAGGCAGACATATTCCTTGGGCCTATGGAGAACATAGGGCCCCAGGGTCTTCAGAGACAGAAGAAAGAGAACTGTTTCATCCCTCCTAGCGCAAGGAAGGTCCTCTGAGCCGTGTTCTTAAGTCCTGCAGGATGGATGATCTGTGTGCGAGGACAGAGATAGTTCTCCTCCTTTCTTTTCTGATTTAATCCAGAATTTGGCCTACAGAATTTGACTTACAGAAGCCTTGCCAGGATTTACTAACAATCACCAAGAACAGGGCTCACCAAGAACAGGGCGGAGAGCTACTGGCTGGTCATGAGGGAAAGCAATCTCATGAATAGCCAGGCTGAAGGAGTCACCCCTGAGTCCCCAGTTCACGTGTGTCGCTCTGCTTCCTGGACTAGATGAAAGGTCCTCTGCAATGGGACACTGAGACTTGTAGCCTTTAAGTTGGGGTGGGGACAAGCAGGCCACCCAGACAACGGGGACATATGTGATTTGGGGCCTGGCCACAACACAAATGTGGGAGGGTGGTCATCCAAGTCTTGCTTTGTCAACTGGCAGTGTTCCAGGCCTGGGGGCCTGGTGATGCCAGAGCCTCAGAACACTGATTCTGTTTCCCATGCTTGTCCTTCTGAAGGGCGTCCCTTTGTGAGCCCTGCCCTTTGTGCCAGAGGAGACCCTGTTGTTGGTACAGTGAGGGGGCTTCAGTGCAGGGCTCACGAGAGGGGTGCTTGTTTGAGTGCTGCCGAGGATCCGGGCAGCAGAAGGCATCAGGGCTCCAGGAAAAGCCACACTCCTCAAGATACCCCGAGTTCTGTCTCCTTGCGGCTCTGCAGGCGCAGGCAGACCTGCTGTTGCCAGGTCTTTTTAAAAATGAAGCTGGAAATCCAGCTTCCAGGGAAATCGAATTATTTTTCAATGTGGGCTACAAATTGAAATTAAGAAGCCACGCTGCCCAGGTGAACGAGAGCACAGCTATGGGGTCGGGTCAGCTGGCTGGAGGCCTGCCCGATTGTTTCTTCTGGCTTAGGACCAAGCAGCCACATCTGTGCCCAGATGTGACAGATAGTTAGTGACACCTCATGGGGCATCTGCGGACAGGGCTGTGGTTAACACACACTTGTGTGCTCAAGGCACATGTGTGTCCTGCACAGCTGAACCCCAGGCTCATTGTGGGTGGGGTACGCTGCTCAGAGAGGAAGTGGGTCTAGAGGCGGTCACACCAAGGCTGTCTGAGGTAGTGGGGTCAGGAGCATTTCCAGAGAAGGTGACCAGCTCCAGAGTGGAACGGCACACACGGGAGCATCCTGTCTCCCAGCGCATGGTGCGGACCTGCTGGACAAGATGGTTACCATAGGCTCGCGTGTTCTGCCTGGCTTGGTCCTTAGCTGGAGCAAGGGAGGTGGGGCCTTGCTGGAGGAGGTGTGTTACAGGGGGCAGGCTTAGGGGTGTTAGAGACAGCTCCCCCTTGTCAGAACTTAGTTCAGGCTCTTGCTACTTGCTGCCAGCTGCTGGGGCATGATGAGATGTCCAGTCTCTGCTCTACCATCCCTTTCCCTGCCATGTCCAGGGTTCCCCTTGACATCCCAAGCTAAAATAAAGCCTTTCTCCATGTCAGCTAATTCTGGTTGGGGGTTTTGTCCCAGCAATGCAAAGGTAACTACAATAGTTCTGAGGAGAGGCAGGAGATGAGGTTGGTTTGGATAAGAACATCTCCCCTGGCAAACGCTTCTGCTATTGGAAAGAGGAAGAAGCTGTCGTTGGTTGAGGTTTTACACAGGCCGGCTGCCTTATGATCTGTCAACCTTGTCCAGCAGCCCTGGAAGGTTCTCTTTCCCAGGTGTGGCCAACAGTGAGGTTTAACCAAGGTGCAGCAGTTGGGGGAGTCATACCCATGGAGACCAGGGACTCCCCTCCTGCTTTGACCTGAAGAACTAGAATTCCTGAGTCCGCAAGGAAGTGCTATGAATGTTCTCAGCTCCCTCAAGTGTCCCAGAAGAGTTCCGTGTTCCTTGCCTGCCCTCCACCTCTCCTTCCCATCTGTCTACAACTGTCCTGGATATTTCCCTTGGCAACTCCATCTGTCATGTATTTCTGTTTTAAGATTTCCCTTCACACACACACACACACACACACACACACACACACACTCCCTCTATCACAGCTCATTCTTAAAAATACTCACCATGCACCTGATAAGGTTCTAGGTGTCGGAGGGTTGCCCTCATGAAGTTCCCATTCCAGGGATGAGGTGGCACAGAGACCCGTGATGGCAGACAGTACAGAGACATTTCCATAGGGGCACCACACACTGTCCTCACTTCTGCTCCCTTCTGACATGGATGCCCCTCCCCCTCCCCATGTCCCTGCCTCCTCTACGACTCCTCCTGACAACTGATGAGGACCTCCCATGGGGAGCTGACAGTTGTCAAAGCAGGAGTGAGACACACACAGGAGATGGCCAAGGAGGGCCAGGCACTGTCACTCCTCAGTGACAGCTTGAAGCAGCTGCCGAGCTTGTCTCGTGCAGATTCCAGCACAGCTATGGCAGCTGAGCCAAAAAGTAGGGATGTCATGCTTCGCTGGGTTCCCAGCCTGGAAAGATGTGGGCTGGCACTGTCCTCAGGCCCTTCATGGGCTGTTATCTGGGCTGAATTGCAGTTAGGCAACTCTGAGGTCCTTCTCCACTTGAACATGTACCTTAGAAGAACTGGGGGTTCACATAAAGGTGCCTTAGCTTTCCCATCAGGCTCAGGGAGGGTCTACACACCTGATTTTGCATGTTCCGTCCCTGGCAAAAGGCATAGCAGGTGCTCGCTGAAGTCTTCTGAATGAGTGAAGAATTGTATGAGTGAATTCCTGTGAGGTAAATATGGCACCACGTACTACCTTAAGACAGAGACTCTGGGGAAATGGCTCAATAGGTAAAGTGCTTGCCATGGAAGCATGAAGACCAGAATTTGGACCCAGACAGCCATATAAATGCCAGGTGGGCTTGGTGCTGGGGAGGCAGAAACAGGCTCTCCAGAGCAAGCTGACAAGCGAGGGTAACCAAATAGGGCAGCTGTGAGTTCATGTGAGAGCCGGCCTCAGTGAATAAGTGCAGAGCAATTGAGAAAGACGCCTGCTATGAGCCCTGCACACTTGTGCCCACACATGTGAGCACACAGGCAGGTGTTGCAGACGTAGCTCTGAAGAGATCACTCCAACACCAGTATGGGTGGAAGGAGAGGAGTTTATTAACCCAGGGGTCTGGAGCGAGATCTCCAGCCTCCAGCAGAATTTGTATTTTGGTTTTATAGTTTTAGCAATAAGGCATGGCTAGCCAGCAAAGCTATGGTTTTCAGAAGGAGACGTGGCATTTAGCAGCTGTGATCATGCAAAGAATTGGGCACAAGGCGAAAATTCAAAACTGAGTATGTGGCAATCATGCAGTTTCAAAAAGGCTCAAAACATACCTGGCAGCCAACTCAGTGGCCAGGTCGTCCTGATCGTTGTTAAGGGCAGCCCCTAATGTAGTCTAAACTCTTTTCTCCTTCTATCTCTCTGTGGGCCTCTTTCTGGAAAGTTTCCCTCTGGGGTTTACTATCAGTTGCTGGACAGAGAAGTTTAGCTTCTAAGCAATCAGCACTCACAATGAATCATGACTTACCGTTTAGCCTCGTCTGCCACACAGGTATACAACATGCACAGACATATGTAAACCAAAAGGGGCCTGGGGGGCTGGGAGTAGTTTGGTGGGTAAAGTACTTGACACACGAGCATGAGTGCCTGAGTCATAGAAAATGCTGGGCCTGGGAGCACTCCCCTGTAATCCCGACACAGATAAGCGCGGACGAATCCCTAGCTGGCTAGTCTAGCCCAGTTGGTGAACTTTGATTCAGCAAGAGATCCGGTGTCAAATGATAAGGTAGAGACTGACTGAGGAAGTCCCCTGGCATTGACCTCGGGCCAACACACACACACACCCCTACATACCCCTGTCCACACAGGTGCATCACACACAGGCACAAATACCCTCCCCCACTGCATGACTCCATATGCTGGTGGAAATAAGTCCCAAGAGCTTCAGTCTTTCCTGCTTCTCCATCACAATGGCCATCGTGAGTCTCACAGTTCCCAGCAGTGTGGCTTTCATTTCAGTAGATTGCCAAGTGGCTTTCCAACCCTCAGGGTCGGATCCCACACACCCTAGTGAGCTGCCCAATCTCTCTCTGACTCAGTTTCCTCACAGGTAACATGGGGACCCTCATGCTTCCTTGCAGAGTGATGGGAGTAAAAGACAATGTAGGTGGAGGGGTTCCCATGCAGGTCCTGGAAGGTCAGAGCTAACCACTGAGGTGCAGCTCATGACGTCTGAGAACCAGTCCAGCTAGCACCTAGCCTTCAGAATCCGAGCTCTCATGGGAGGACACTTGCCTGCCTAGTGTCAGAGCAACACACACACTCACAACCGACCTACATGTGTGTGTGTGTCAGCGACAGAGAGAGGGGCTTCAGCATCCAAGGCAAGGTCAGTGCCCTCTGTCCGTTGAAGGGTTGGTTAGAGCAGAGGTCGCCCTTGGGCTGGTTTTGCGTCTAGAGCTTACAGAACTCGTGTCTTCCCATGGACAGGTGGAAAGGGGCCTCAGTGAACAGAGGGAACACGTACACACAAGAAGCAACCCAGCCTTGGCATGTGCCCGGGAAGGGAGAAGTGGCGTGGGGCTGGAAAGTTGAAATGCCAGACAGGTAGGTGAGCTCCCCGGATGTGGCTCAGCGACCACACAGGTGGCCTTGCACTTGATGGGAGCTGAAAGAACACTCAGCACTGAGGACACATCCGAAGACGCAGAGGGGCTCCCTGTGGAGCAGAGGGAGACTGTGGGTGTCTAACCACGAAGGTGACCTGAGCACATGGTGGTGGGGAAGACGATATGGATGGCTCACGGGGCCCAGAAGCGCTGCAGGGAAAACACGAAGGCAAGATGGAGGGTGAGCGGATGGTAGCCAGGCTCTGGGCAGGGCAGATGGCTCAGGCCCCCTCCCCACCCTTGCCTGTGGATTGCCCTGGTGTCCCTGTGACCCCGAGTAGAAACAACAGGGTGGACTCCTGACATTTTCCCTTGGCTTCTGGATTGTGTTGGTGACAGAGGGTGGGATTTCTGGTGCCTTTTCCTTGCCGTGCCCTGTGCAGACCCATTCTGAGCTTTGAATGGGACAGGAGCCTGAAGCTTTCCCTGCTGGCCTCTCTGGGGGTCATAGCCAGCCATACCACCCTTTGAGGCCAGCCTGACCTTCTGTGGGCTCATCTGACCAGCATCAGGAAAGACAGATCTGCTAGGAAGGGAAGGGTGGTTGCTGCCCAGGACCCAGGACTCAGAAGCTGGGGCGTGGTCTGGCCAGGGAGCCAAGGCACTAAACAGAACCTTATGGTGCCAGGAAGCGTGCTGACCGAGGCAGCACAGCTTCCCACTGTGTTCACGGCACCTCTGGCTACATTCGAGGTGCTAGAAAGCACTTGTCCTAGCCAGTGGCCCTGGCCTTCTGGCTGTGAGCTTGTTATGCTGTAAGTAGGCCCACACTGAAGTTTTCCTCCAATTCTGCAGGAGCCCTCTGCCATGCCCAGGGCCAGAGTGCTTCTGGATCCATGCTACTGGACTAGCACCTCTCCCTGCTTCTCACTGGGGCCACCTGAGGGGAGCTAATGGTACCAGAAAGGCTGGTCTGAGTCCTCCCACCTTTTTTGGCGCTGGCCTGTTTTCCTTGGGCTGCTCAAGTGTTCTGGGTCACGTTCTTCATGAGCCATCCACCCTGCAGCCGCTCCAAGGGCGCTGACAGCTATTCCCCCCTCCCATCCTCATAGGCAGGAGCTTCTGGATGGCACATAAGCCCTTTGGGGCTGGAACAATCACTGATCCCCAAAGATAAGGCTCGGGCCCTTGCGACTTCTGGGAACAGGAGTGTCCTCTGGATGTGGTTTCACGGCATGTGGGAGAGGGGTTCAGAGCTCTCAGGGTCTGACTCTGGCACTAAGGCTGGAGCGCCTGTGAGGTATGGCAAGGGGGCCCTAACCCTGTCCCTCTTCCCGCCTCTCAAACTCCTCTCTCACCTCCTTTATCTCCCATGGCCATTCCCAGGGACTTCCCTGAGGCCACTGGCTCCTCTGGCTCACAGTGTCATTTTTCTTGGGTCAGAATCTGGTAGGGCAGCAGAAGAATCTGAATTTTAAGGGAATGAAAAGGAAATTGTTCTCAGATTACATCCTGGTCCCCAAATGGAGCCTGGTGGCAGAACTCAAGCCCCAAAGGCTGGGAGGGTGGGCGCTGGCACCAGGGAAGGGGTGGCACGAGATGCCACTCTGGGCTCCATCCTGAAAGGAGACTCCACACGGAGCCCTGGGCTGCATGCTCAGCTCAGGGAGGTTGGTGATATCCTGCAGTCACTGCCCGTAGAAATCAGGATCCCCACATCCTCTCCCTCAGTGGTTCAGAGGCCCCTGGGGAATCCCAGGCCCTTCACTCTATCCTTCTGTGTCTTGGGTCTCGGCAGCAAGCACCCTTCCCTTCCTGGTCAGGCAGGCCACAAAGGGGGGTATGGCTGACTGTGACCCCAAGAGGGGCCCAGGGAGACCTCCAGGTTCCCTGTCACACTCAGAGCTCAGAAGTGGTCCCAGTAGAATGGCCTCCTGGCAAATACTAGGGTGTAACTGAGACGCCTCCCAATGACCTGACAAAGCCCACAGTGACGAAAGTTTGGGACACAAAGCAACAACTCCCTGTATCGGACCCCCTTTCATGGGTGACAACTTCACTAAAGCAGTACTGTGTGCTGGGGAATTTTCTGGGAATTTTAAATGCATTGTTGTACTCAGGCATCGTAATAACCCTGGACACCAAAAACCATTACCTCTCTACAGATGAGGAAACTGAGTCCCAAATGAGATAAATAACCAGCCCTAAGTCACACGACAAGATTGCAATCGATTCCACACTGGATCTGATGCAGCTGGTGTGGCGATTTCAGCTCTAGCCTCGGTTCACCCCAGATTCCTTGAGGGGTAGGTGCAGCTTCCTTCCTTGGTTATTAACACCCACTGGGCAGAATTTCTTATGATAACATGCCAGGGCCTGGTGTAAACCTTCAGATGAGGAGTAAGTATTGATAGTCTACAGTGAGTTCTAGAGATCAGTAGTGTTCCTGGAGGTGAGGAGCCCCAGGCTGGGCAGGGGTTGGACTTGCACAGGAGAACAGGCCACAGAGAGTGGACTTCCACGGGTGGCAACAGACCACGGAGAGGTCTGGGGAGGTTTCATCTCACGCACCGTGTTCTGCTCTTGGTGTTGAAGAGGGGCTTTGTAGCTGTCGCCATCTCATTGCTGGGACCAAACACCCAACCAGAAGCAACTGGTGGAAGGAAAGGGTTTACTAATGCCTTACGCTTTCGAGGGGAAGCTTCATCGTGGCAGGGCAGCATGGCAGAGCAGACAGCTGGCATCACATCTTCACAGCAGCAGGGAGGAAGCGAGAGCACATTGAGTATTGCCAGCAGGGCTGGGCTATACAACCCCAAGGCCAGCCTTCAGCAAGGGCAAGGCTTCACCTCCCAAGGACTCCACAACCCTCCTGAACAGTGCCACCAACTGGGAGTATTAAGTATTCAAATATGTGAGTCTATGGGGGACATTTTACATTCAAACCACCAGTTTCCGCACCTCTGGTTTTAGTATACAAGGACCTTTCTAAATCCCATCCTGCGAGTTGGCATTCAGTGATGGTTGGTGTTCTGAGCAGTGTCAGGGATGTGCTCATTCCTGCCTTGCCTAGGACACGTCTTCTGAGAACCAAGTGGGTAAAGAAGACCCACAAAGGCACTATTTTCCAGGTCAGCCAGGCCTTCACAGGCCAATTTATGAGCTAACAGATGCACACAGATGTAAGCAATCTTCCTCGGAGACCAGAGGAAAGCTCCCCCAGCTTTGGGTGGGTCCATTCAGTCTCCTGCAGCTTCTGGTGGGAACATTCTATCGGCCCCCTTCACCTTCTGGTGGGCACGAATTCTATCCCTCTCCCTGGCAAGTCAAAGCCTGGTCTCTCCATTTATTTTACGGGCTTGCAAAGAAACCACTCACAGGCTGTGCCTCGTGTACCTAGAGGCTCTAGACATCCTAAGTCTGTCTTGCTCTTTAAGCTTTTGCCAGGTGGGTCCCAGGGTCTCATTGCCCTAAGCTCAGATCAGCAGGGGGGAACTTTCCAGAAGGGTGGGATCCAGACTGGAACCCCACGGCCCATGGCCTTTGCCTACCAAGCAACAAGGTCAATGGGCCTTCTCCAAGGAGTCCTTTCCTGGATGGGTATCCACTCTCTGCACCCTATCCATGAGGTGGGGGTTTCCTCTGCCCAGCCTTAGGCCAGCCTCCCAACCCCAGGGCTTACTGCCCCAACAGAGCTCTGCTGCCAACCAGACAAACTTTGACATTGACATGCAGAGCCCAGACCTTCCTTGTCTATTCCAGAGCAGAAACTTGGCTGCAATTTTGCTTAAACCAGAAGCGCATCACAATGTGTTTCCCCAAATGAGTCAGTGGCTTCCAGCACAGGGAAGAAGGGCTGTGGCTTTGAGCCTTTCCCCAAGGGTTTCAAGACTCCAGGATAGATTTCTCAGACAGAGCTCAAGGACACTGTCCCAGGGCTTTCCTGCCCCCTGCAGCCTGGGCAGAGGAAAGCAGGTGAGGCTGCAATTGGAGCCTCCTGTATTACACAGCACTTCATGCCTCAGATGGATTGTCCATTTTGCTGGCTTCCTCTTGTTCTACAGTCTCCAAAGTCATTCATTCGTTCATTCAGCTCTACTGAGCACCCACTATGGGTTAAAACAGAGCTGGGAACAGTTGTGCTAGAGGAGATGAGACCAGTACTGAGGCCCTGGGGTATGGATGGACCCTGTGCAAGAAGCAGCAGGCCTGGCCTTTCTGGGACTTGAGGCCATAGGAGGAGCTTCAGTTTTACTCCACCAGCAGTAAAAGGCTTCAGGGTGGGGAGGGTTTAAGTCAAGGAGTAGGCTTTCTTCTTTTGAAGCGTTTATTACTCTGCTTTTTTTTCCTCCCCTTCAAATATTCTTCAGCTATCTAAGGAATTCAGGGCTGGAGTGGGAGTTATGGGAATTCCAGGCATGACCCATTCCTCAGGCAGCAGGAAAGGGCAGCCAGGCTTTGGGAGCAAGCCTACTGAGCTGACAGTCCTGAGGATTCTGTGAGGCTGGAAGAGCCAGCCAAGGCCAGCCGAGAGTGCCAGGGGAGGGGCTGGGTGCCTGCTTCAGGAGGCCCTGGGAAGCTATTGCATATTCTAGGCAGAAGAAGAAAGAGGTCACTATGGTGACCATAATGAGGAAGCATGGTGGACACAAGGTAGGAAGCCTCTGGGGAGTCCCTGCCACCTGTCTCCTCGTCTGGGAGAGGAGAAAGGAGGAGTTGAGGGAGGAGATGGGTTCAGAGGCCGCCTTCTGTCTTCCGTTGCTCTTTGGCCCCGTCTGTCAGCTCTCGCCCCAGAAATCTTGTCGCAGTGTGCCCACTGAGGATGGGAGTGAGCATTGCTGGGAATCTTGCTAATTACTCCCAGGAGGCCTTGTGCTTAGGGGGCCCTTCAGGCTTTGGCTTCTCAGCTAGCTGTACCTGAGCAATGTCTGGACCCTGGAGTAGGGGGCTGGGGGAATGTCAGCTTCAAACCTCTTGAAAAGCTGATGAAACCTGAGGAGATGCTCGGGCCAGAAGAGGACAAGAGCCACAGGGTGTCCTGTGTCTCCCACAAACCCTTCTTCCCACCCAGTTCTGCTCCCATGGATTCAAACTGTGGACAGGGGGCAGGCAGGCTGCCACTAGTAGTGGATGTCCATTGCTTTGCAGTTGGGGATCTCTGCTATAGCAACTCAGTAACAGCAGACCACCAAGCCTGTATAGGTCTCCCCCACAGGGACAAGGCTGCTGAGGCCTGGTCTGAATGAGGTAAGGGCTTAGAACTGGATTCAGGCTGAAGGGCAGAAGCCCAGCAGCCACCAAGAAGTGTCCTTGTTGGACAGTGAGTCTGGAGTCTGCTCCCCGCCAGCACCCCATCTCCCAGAAAAGAGAGATGCATGGGAAACTCTGGAGCGAAGCCATATGGACATGTGCAAGGCCATGTGGGAGCATAAAAGCCTTGTGAAAGACATGCCGTGGCCAAAGCCCCCATGACCGACAGAGCTGGGAGTGGTGGCAGGCTGACCTTGGGGCAGGCTGACCTTGGCTCCAGACTTGACTCCACTGGGAGCATCTAGAGTCACACCTGCCCCCCAGCAGTCCAGGGAGGTGACCCGGAAACTTTTCTCTGTCCCCCAACTTTGACTATCTATCTATATATCTATATCCCAGAAAAGTGTACAGGGCGAGGACAGGGCTAATGGTTCCCTGTCCTCCCAGGGCTAGGAAGTACCTCCCTCATCACAGTCCATGTCACTTCTGTCTTTTCTTCCCTGAATCTGAGCCCTAGGTTCCCACATCTCTATCCCTTCAGTCTACTTTCTCCAGTCTTTGTAAAAATGCAATGTCATTCTCTTCCCTTTCAGATCCTAGGGGCTCTACCAGCAAATGTGGAATCCTCTTGTCCTGTCTGGTCAGACCTTAGTGCCTGTCCTGCCTCCTCCTCTGAGACCTCCCCCAGCCCCTGCTTCTCTGTGCTTGGAACATGCCTCACTGCTCCTGACCCCAGGGCATTTGCACATGAATCTCTCTGTCTGCCGGGAGCACTGAGCACCATCTCTGCTTTGCTGAGCTAACTTGTTCTCAGTTCTCAGCTCTCATGTACAGCTGTGTCCTTAGGGGACCTCTCTGACTCCCACTTGGGGAGACTCTGCATTAACATACCCTGTTAATATACCCTATTATTATTATACCCTATTATTATACCTTATTATTATTATTATGGAGACTATGAAATGGCCCCCCACACACAGAGACACATGCACTGAACACTTGGTTCCCAGATGATGGAACTATTTGGGGAGGGAGGTTATGGAAACCTTGGGAGGTGGGGCTTAGCTAGAGGAGGTAGTTCACTGAGGGCAGGTCTTTGGTCCCCAGTCTGTTTCTCTATCTCTACTTCCTGTTCACTATGATGTGAACCACTCTGTCACACATCTGCCACCATGATGGAGTGAATCCTCTGAAACTGTGAGCCAAGTAACTCCTCTACCCTAAGCTGTTTTGCTCCGGCATTTGATCAGTGGTGCGAAAAGAAACAGACACACCAAGTTCTCATCATTGACGTCACAGTGGGTCGGGATTGGTTTTGTCTGAGTGTTCCTTACTACCTCCCTCAGGAGGACCAGTTCTTTGACAGTTATGCAGAGTCCAGAGTACTAATACAGAGGCCAACACTCCATGATGTGTGCTTGCCTTAGGAGAGGCCAAGCCAAAGTACCTGGGTGTTGCAGTGAGTATCTTCTTCCTGTGACAAACATCCAAGCAAAACCAGCTTGTGGAGGAAAGGGTTTATTTTGGCTTACAGATTTGAGGGGAAGCTCCATGATGATAGGAAAAACTGTGGCATGAGCAGAGGCTGGACATCATCTCCTGGCCAACATCAGGTAGGCAAGAGCAACAAGTGAGTGTGCCAAACACTGGTTAGGGGAAGCTGATTGTAACACCCATGAGCCCACCCCCAGCAACACACCTCCCATAAGGTTCCAATCCCAAATTGCCATCAGCTGGGGATTAAACATTCAGAACACATATGTTTATGTGGGACACCTGAAACAAAACATCACATTCTGCCCCTGTCCCCCATAACCTGATAAGCATCCATGAGGTAAAAAAGCAATACATTCAGTTCAACTTTAAAAGTCCCCATGGTTTGTTGTTTTCTTATTACTCTCAGTGCTGCTCAAACATCCCCATAGTCTAAGGTCTTTTAACTGAGCTGTAATAACAAACTAATAATAATGATAATAATAATAATGACACAGAATAAACATTGACGCTATAAAAGACAGCATTGGTAATAGCAAAGAAAGATTGAAACAATACAAGATTTAAAGCAAATAGGGCAAACAACAAATTCCTTATCTCCTGGTCCTCTGACAATGCTAACCAGTGACAAGTCTCCAAGTCCAATAATTCTAATCAGTAATGAGTCTCTTGAGTTCCAGTTCCACCCTCCAGCTTGGCTGCTCACAGTTCCAGAAAACTTTGGTGCTGGCAGCTCCCTTTGTCCTCCATAGTCCTGGCATTTCACTGGGTCTCCAGCACAACCCATGGTTCATCCTCATGGCTCCATCAGGCCTCCACACATGTAATCCAACAGGCCTGCTTCACACTGCCCATGGCCATTTCCAAAAAAAAAAAAAAAAAAAAACCATGTTAGAAATTCAATGACCCTCTCTTCCTGCATTTGTTATACTTCATAGTGCCAGGTGGGCGCCAACTTGTTAATTCAGGGGGGACAAAGCCAACTTTGAAGAGCAGGACACTCCTTCAGGATTCAGGCCCCTTACTTTCAAAAGAGTTCACATTGTTTCTGGTGTCCCAATGAAGGTCACCTGGCCCAATCTCAATGGTTGTAATCTCTCAAACAGTTGCAGCTGAATGGGCAGCCATTTCAGCCCAAAGATTTTATTTCTTTCTGTGCCATCTCCATCTGCTCACAGTAGTCCATTTCTATGTAAAGCAACCCTGCACAAGTTCTCAGGACACAAGCAGGCAGAACACAGCAAGCCTCTCACACAAACTTCTAGACCAGTCCAGACAAAGTTCTTTCTCATCCTCATAAGCCAAACCTCACAGTCCATAGTCCTTACTGCATTCAGGTCTTTCAGCTCCCACCAGAATGGTCCGTGAAGCTGTAATTATAGCACTTCAAGGCATCTCTTCGGCCAAGGTTTCAAATCCATCCACATTTCCCCTGCAATTCTGTTCCAAAAGGCCAAAAGCCAGAGTCAGGCAGCAACAGCTCCACTCCCCGCGACCAATTTAACTGTTGCAGTCAGTTTCTCCTTGCTGTAACAAGCATTCAACCAAAAGCAACTTTAAAAAAGGGTTTATTTTTGCTTACAGACTCAAGGGGAAGCTCCATGATGGCAGGGAAAACTGTGGCATGAGCAAAGGTTGACCATCACCTCCTGGCCAACATCAGGTGGACAATAGCAACAAGGGAATATGGCAAACACTGGCTGGGGGAGCTGGCTATACCACCCATATGCTCACCCCCAGCAACACACCTCCTACAAGGTTCCAATCCCAAATTGCCATCACCTTGGGATTAAGCATTCAGCACACATAAGGTTATGGTGGACACCGCAATCAAGCCACCTCACTGGGTGACTCAGCCTGCAGAGTGGATGGCTCAGGTTGAGAAGTCACTCAGCTGTGGGTTTACGTCCATGTTTGGGTCAATCTTGAAACACCAAAATGCGCACAGCTGTCTTTAGTTCTGTGTCAATGTCGCCCTATCCGAAACCCTCCAAACTCAGGGAAGAAGAAAAAATGCTACCTGACTTTTGAGAAGTAGTTTACTTCGTGTTTGTGAGCCTTTGGAGGAATGGTTGGCCAGGTCAAAGTTAAGTCCTGTGTTAGTCAACTTCCCTGTGCTGTGTAATCAAAGTAAAAAGAGGAAAGTTTCCAAGGTTTAGTCCATGATGATCTCTTGGCTTCTCTGTTACGGGCTGTGTTGAAGCTGGAGATTGTAGTATTAAGCATGTGGCTGGGCACATCTGTTCACCTCATGGCTGCTAGGAAGGAGAGGAGAGGGCAGGGTCCTAACATCTCTCCTTCAAGTGCACACCCCCAGTAACCTGATATAAGGTCCCACCTCCTTAAAGTTCTACCAGTTTCTTAGCATACCACTGAGCTTTTTGGTACACGAGCCTTTGAGGGGCATTTAAGATCTAAACTTGAATCTGAGCATCGCGGCACACGCCTTTAATCCTAGCACTCAGGAGGCTGAGGTAGGAGGATCACCATGAGTTCAAAGCCAGTCCAGGCTACAGAGTAAGCTCCAGGTCAGTCTGGGCCAGAGTGAGACCCTACATGGAAACAAACAAGCAAAAAGATCCAAACCCCAACAAGCCCTTACGCAGAGTTTATCTTCTATTGCTTGGGCAAGCATAACGAATTGCCACAGAGTAGGGCTGTCTCAAGTGACATGTGTCCTCACATGCACAAGACAGAGAGGGAAAGCTTTCTGGTTTCTCTTGTCATGAGAACCCCACCATCCTGACCTCGCCTAACCCTAGACGCCTGTCCAAATGCCAGTACATTGGAGTAAATAGCACCCTGGGATGGATGGAGGTACAATTTACTCTATAGTGGAGTTACCTGCCTCCCGCCCCCTCTCCCTCCAGCAGGGAGGTGAGCTTTTCTGGCTGGCCTTCATTGTTACACATCTGTCTCACCAAGCTTGGTCCTTACAGTGCCCTAGAAATGAAGGCTGTGCCTTGTCCTCTCTGTAGAAGCTATGCAAGCTTGCCCGCTCTCTCCTCCTGCAGGCCAGCACCATGCCTCCTTGTGAAACCCGGTGGTACTCAACAGTAAAACTGCAAGCCAGCCCCCAGCAATTTTGGCCTTGTGTCTTGGGGTTCAGGGAACCCTTGACCTCTACTTCCAAGGCTGGGAACTGGGAAAGCTCTGTGAAGTCAGGCACACTCACTGCGGAAGCCTGATGGGTCTCCGTTAGGCTCTACAGAGCCTCCTATTGATGGGAGCCATCCCCTCTCAGAGCCCAGGCAGTGCCTGGTCTTAAAAGCTCTTGGCTTTTTCCTTTGGCTATTTTTATGTGTGTTTCATGTGTGTTTCATGTGTATATGTGCATTCTCATATCTCTTTCACTGAACCTGAAGCTCACTGATTTAGCTCATTTACAGCCGGCTTGCTCTGGGGTTCTGTTTGCTCTGCCTCCCAAGTGCTGGAATTACAGGTGCTCAGCTGTGCCCTCCTGGCATTTTCATGGGTGCTGGGCATCCAAATTCAGGTTCTTATGCTTGAATGACAAACACTTTGTCTACCAAACCATCTCCCAGCCCCTTGTGCTTGTATTTCCTGACTGTCATGGCTATTCTGTACTTGCCTCCGCCCCACCCATCCCACCCGCCATCTTTGGAAAAACTCCTCTTCCTCCCTTTTAAGGAAAAGGACTGGTTTTCAGAATAGACTGAAAAAAATCTGGCTTGACCCTCAGATGGGAGCAACAGTGCCTGGGGTCTAGTGGGTGCCCCCTGCTCCCCAATCCTCACGAGGAGCCAGAGGGCAATGTGGTTTACCAGCAATGAGAAGCATAACTTGGGTTTTCATAGACATTCCATTGCACATGGTGGAAACTGAAGCTTCCCAAAAGCTTGTGATATGGGGGCTGTGATGGTGACCTTCAGAGGAGACAGCCCTGGATGGATGGACTCGGAGAGCCTCCCCAGAGCTCCCGCAGGTGGTAAGGCAGCCACTGGAGTATTAAGTGGATTGGTCCTCAGGACCCAGCATCCGCTCTGCGCAGGTGGCAAGTGAAGGATTCAGGCCAAGGGCACAGCACAGAGCCATGACACCATCTTTTCTTTGCTTTTGCACTCCTGACCAGTCACTCCTTTTCTGTTGGAAAGGAAGGCGAGAGAAAATAAACCAACTTATAATCAAAGGCGGCCTGACTGGAAATTCCTGGAGGAGACCGTGTTGGCCTAGAGGGTGGTGTTGGCTTGGGGACTAGTGAGTTTATTGCTGTATCTTTCAGTTGTTGCTTATTTGTTTGTTTTTATTTTGTTTTTCACTCTAGCTTAAGCTGACCTGGAATTCACTCTGTTGTCTCAGGGTGGCTTCACACTCATGGCAATCTGCCTACCTCTGCCTCCCTAGTGCTGGGATTAAAGGTGTGTGCCCCCATGCCCAGTCCATCTGATGCCATTTTTATCTACAGCTGTGATGACAGCAGCAACCACTGCATTATCTGTGATATAGATGTACATGTATCATGTGTACAGCATGCACACATGACAAGCTTGGGGATTAATCTTCACTTTCCACCTTGTTTAAGACAAGCTCTCTTGTTCACTACTAGAAATGACAGCCTATCTGGCCCACACAATTCGGAAATCTCCTGTCTGCCTCCCAGTGCTATAGGTTCATGGAGGTGACAGATGTGTGCACATGGCTTTATGTGGGTTCCAGGAATCTTAACTTGAACTTGGATTGTTGGGCATGTGCAGCAAGCGTTTTTGACCACTGAATCATCTACCCAGCTCCATATTATTTTTAATGTGTGTTTGTGTGTGTTCACGTGTGTGCAAGTGTAAATGTGTGTGTGGGGGGGTGCATGCCCATGTGTGTGCAGTGTATGGAGGCCAGAGAACAGTTGTTGTCCCTCAGGAATGCTATCCACCTTTTCTTAGATGTATGTGTGTGTGTGTATGTGTGTGTGTGTATGTGTTATCCACATATATGTGCTGATGCAGTGCTCCATGCCCATGCCTGCAGTGGACAGGTGAGAATATCGGTTGCCCTTGCGTCACTCATCCACCTGTTTTTGCTTGAAATGGAGTTTCTCCTGGAGTTCTTGTTTGCCCTTACTGGTCAGTGAGCTCCTGGGATCCTCCTGTTTCCACCTCCCCAGAGCTGAGAGTTTCAGCACACCACCACACCTGGCATTTTCACATGGAGGCTGGTGATCTAAACTCAGGTCCTCATGCTTGCAAGGCAAGTGGTTGATCCACCGAGCCATCTCCTCAGACCTCCTGGTCCATGTGTCTCAGAGGCCCCGTGTCCCTCTCCACTGCGTCCATCATATGATTTTCCCTGTGACATCTTAGATTTCCCTAGGTGTCTTAGGAAGAGCAATCACAGTTGCCTAGACGAGAATTCTGAGCATTAGTGTGCGTGGTCTCTGTCGGGTACAGCTTGGCTGTGTTTCCCTCCCAAAGGACTCAGTAGCAGCCTCTGGGCTCATGTATGCAGAGAGTATTATGGCTGGCCCACACCTCACACCTCAGACAGAATCGTTACTTCCCCAAGTGTCTGCTGACCACGTGCTACAGGAGAGGACACAGCTCAGTCTAGACCCAGAAGGCTCAAGAAGTAGGCGTCACCAGTGCTGCATAAGGAGCACGTCTGACGGGGGCAGGGGGGAGGGATTCAGATTTAGCCAGCTCTCGAGGGAGGAGGCAGTCAGAGATGGCTGTGCCAGAAAGGCCTTGATGTGAGAGAGGAAAATGGGAGCATGCTGAGGAAGGGACGGTTCTAAAGGTTCTGACTCTGAAGCTAACCTGACTCCCATTTCTAGAAGGTTGTGACGGCTGTGCTGTGGCAAGTGACAGCTCACTTCCTTTTTTTGTGCTATGGACCCCACTGACATCTGGAAATCTGTGGGCACCTGCTTGGAATAATGTTTTAAGATGTGAAAAAATACATGAAAATAAGATAGTCATAAAGTGCAAAGGAAGACAGAAAGAAACAACAGCAAGTCCTCCATCTCCCCCCTCAGCTTGGGGCAAAGGCAGGGTACCTTAAGCCATGATAATTCCATCTGACCACCCCCTTCCCCTCCCCAATCTACCCTCCATTGAAAGCATTTCTTTGTGATCTAGTAGTAAGTGCTTTTTATTAACAGGTGAAAGACAGACCTAGTGGTGGGGCCCAATGAACCCCGTTTCAAAACACAAACACTCTTCAGTATCTGTCCAGCACCCCCTCAGCTGCTCCAGTTACTCATGTAAAACGTGTGGCATTTGCATATAGTCCACACACTTCAAGTCATCTCTAGATTTCTTACCATACCCAATACAATGTAAACTCAATGTAACTGCTTGTTGTATTATGCTGTTTAGGGGAAGAGGGGAAAAGTGACCCCCTACACACACTCCTGAGAGTTTCCGGCTGAGGCTGGTTGAATCCCTAAGTGCAGAGTGTGGAGGGCCAATGGTAGCCATACATGTAGAGACGCCGCACAGCAGGAGCGGCACTGTGGGGATTGGTTTGCTCACATTCATTCTGGAAACTCATGTCTCTGAAGTGTCAGGCTTTGGCAAATGCATGGATTGTTTCCTGGCCCAAGTTCTGGCCCTGGGTGAAGACTCCTGGGTGGCGAGGTGGGATGTCTCAGGATGTTATGCAGGTGGTGGTGCCTGCAAGGGTTGGGAGGGACATGGAGGGCAGAGGAAAAGGTGGCATGGCCAATGTAAGTATGGAAAGAGGAGCAGCAAAGATGGGGAACTTGCTTGTATTCCTATTTGCTTGAGAGGGATCCCTGGGTTCCCACCTGGAGGCTGTTGGACATAAAGCCGTGCGCACAGCCAGAGATCTTTGGGCCTGTGGCTCCTGCTAATGCCTTCCTGGTTGTCTTTCAGGTCAATGAAATCTATCAGGATGAATCCTTAGGAGCTCACATCAATGTTGTCCTGGTGCGAATTATCCTTCTGAGCTACGGGAAGGTGAGTGAGCCCTGTGGGCCAAGTCCTGCCTTCTGACATATCCCCGTTCTCTGAATTGAATGGAATACCACAACATAGTCTGGACTTCTTTGAGAGTGTTTGCTTGCCCCAAACCTTCCATCTCCTCCC
>PVHP010032280.1:0-20431 GCA_004024765.1 Zapus hudsonius | reverse complement strand
CCAGAAACGATTGTTGTTGGTTTTCTTTATGATTGCCATTCTGACAGGGGTAAGATGGTATCTGATTGTAGTTTTGATTTGCATTTCCCTGATGCTTAAGGATGCTGAGCACTTTCTTAGATGAGTCAAGGCCATTTGTGTTTCCTCCTCTGTGAATTCTCTGTTGATATCAGTGCCCCATTTTGAGAGGGGGCATTTTGAGTTTCTGTTATTAATATTTTGAGTTCTCTGTATGTTCTGGATATTAGGCCTCTGTCTGAGTTATAGCTGGTAAAAATCATCTCACAGCTTGATGGGGGTGTATTGGCTCTGAGTATGGTTAGTTTGTCTGTACAGAAGCTTTTGATCCTGATAAGTTCCTATTGATTAAGTGTTGTATTATCTGGGTTACTGGAGATTTGCACAGGAAAATTTTCCCTATTCCTATTCTTCCAGGGTGTTCAGGGTTACAGATTTATATTAACGTCTCTGATCCATCTGGAGTTGATTCTTGCACATGGTGAAAGGAGTGTGTCTATTATCATTTTTTACACGTGTTTATCCAATTCATCTAGCACCATTTGTTGAAGATGCTATCTTTAGCCAAGCGTACATTGTTGGCCCCCTTGTCAAAGACCAAATAACTGAAGTTACTTCCATTTAAAGCTGGATCTTCAATTCTGTTCCATTGATCTGTCTTTCTGTTTTTATGCCTGTACCATGCTGTTTTCGTTATTATGTCATTGTAGTATGTTTTGAATTCAGGCATGGTGATACCTCCTGTGTAGGAATTTTTTTAATTAGAATAGTTTTGACTATCAGAGGTCTTTTGTCCTTCCAAATAAATTTAGAGATTATTTTTTCTATGTCTGTAAAGAAAGAGGTTGGGATTTTTATGGGCATGGCATTGAATCTGTAAATCGCTTTTGGTAGGATTGCCAATTTTACTACATTAATTCTCCCTAACCATGAGGATGCAATACTTTTCCATCTTCTCACGTCCTCCTCAATTTCCTTCTTGAGTGTTTCAATATTTTCCTTATATAAGTCCTTTACAACCTTGGTTAGTGATATTCCAAGGTATTTTATTTTCTTTGAAGCTATAGAAAATGGTACAGTCTCTCTGATGTCTTTTTCTGTCTGCTTGTCTTCTTCATATAGAAAGGCTACTGATTTTTGTGTGTTAATTTTGTATCCTGCAACGTTGCTAAAGGCAATAATCACCTTCAAGAGGTTACTGATACTATTCTTTGGGTCTGATTTGTAAAGGATCATGTCATCTGCAAAGAGGGATAGTTTAATTTCTTCCTTTCCGATTTGTATCCCTTTTATGCCCTTTGCCTGTCTTATTGCTTGGGCTAGAACTTCAAGCACTATGTGAAAGAGCAGTGGTGAGAGTGGACACCCTGTCTTGTTCCTGAATTGAGTGGGAACTCCTTGATTTATTCACCATTGAGAATGATTTGTGCTTTAGGAGTTTTGTAAATTCTCTTTATTAAATTGAGGTTGAGGCCATCTATGCCTATTCTTTCTAGAGCTTTGAACATGAAGTGGTCTTGAATTTTGTCAAAGGCCTTCTCCACATCTATTGAGATAACCATGTGGTTTTTGTGGTTGAGCCGATTAATGTGATGTATTACATTTATCGACTTGCATATGTTGAACCATCCCTGCATCTCTGGGATAAAGCCAACTTGCTCAGGGTGGATAATATTTTTCTTGTAGCACTGTATCTGGTTTGCTATGACTTTTTTCAGGATTTTTGCATGTAAGTTCATCAAAGATATGGGTCTATAGTTGTCTTTTCTTTTTGCATCCATGCCAGTTTTGGGGATTGGGGCAATGGTAGCTTCATAGAAGGTGTTTGGAAGCCTTCCCTCTTTTTCGATGCTTCTAACAAGCTTCAGAAAGAGTGGTTTCAGCTCTGTGATGAAGGTTTGGTAGAATTCAGCTGAGAAACCATCTGGTCCTGGGCTTTTCCTTTTGGGAAGGTTTTTGATTACATCTTCAATCTCTCTGGATGTGATAGGTTTATTTAGTGCTTTTATCTGCTCTGGGTCAAACTTTGCCAGTTGGTAGGTGTCCAAAAACTTATCCATTTCTTCTAGGTTCTCTAATTTTTTGGAGTAGGTGTTTCGGAAATATGACCTGATAATACTTCTAATGACTTTCGGATCTGTTGTGGTCTCACCCTTGTCCTTTCTGATTTTGTTGATTTGGGATTTCTCAGTTTTTCGTTTGATTAGATTGGCCAGGGGTTTGCCAATCTTATTAACTTTTTCAAAGAACCAACTCTTTGATTTATCTATTTTTAAATCGTTTTCTTTATTTCCAATTCATTAATCTCATTTCAATGGGTAATTATATGTTTGCTTAGTCCAATAGGCAACTCAAAGAAATCTGAAAGGGTATGCCTTTCTGGAATGTGTTAATTTCTAGTTACTCCTGGCTATGTGTGAGAATTTATACTAAAATCTACTCTTCATAATTAACAGACAAAAGGGCTTTGTCTGACTATCTAAATGGACTTCCCACACAGGAACCTAAGTGATAGCAAGCTGTTAACAATGCTTGCTTGACTCATCCTTTAAATATCAGACCCCTGAAGTCATAACTCTGATTAAATGTCAACTTCCAATAAAGCTTCCATAACAATCCTACCAACTTCCCTCCAACATTCTAGCTCCTTACCTCATTTATTACCAAATGAAATATTACATATTTATTATCAGACTCCTCAGTGTAGTCTCTTTAAGATGAACCAATTATTTTATTCTCTGATGTATCCATAATGCTTAAATCACTGTCTGTTTTGTTGACTTGGTATATGCTCAGCAAATACTTCTAAAACAAATTTATTTTTAAAAACCCTCAAAAAAAAACGGGTGTAACATATTATACACACATATTTCTATGGAGAGAATAAGTGCACAATTTAGATCTTATTCTGAACAGATTAGACCCATGGTCTAAAAAGACTGAGAACCCGAGTTATACACAATGTCATATCATGATCAATAGGCTTATTCTCTGTCATGCTCACAAGACAAGAACATGTGCAACCATGCTCATAAATTAAAATTCTAATGAAATGCTCAGTTGATTAGAATCAATGAAAAGAAACCTAAACTAAGAAAGCAATGAAACAAATGTTTAGATTTTAAGGCTGTGATGATTGCTATTGCTATGTCAGAAAATTTACCAAAAGAATTCATCCATACTAAATATTTCAGAGTACTCCAAGTGTTATTCTGACACCTATGTGTTTACATGGGTACCATTGATGCCCAAGTACTTTTAAGGCTTGCCTGAGAGGTTTCAGCAGACAGTCGAAGCACTTCAACCTTGGCAGAAAAACAATGAACATTTGAAGGCAGATCTGTACAAGTATGAGCTATGATTTTCAGCATCAATGGCTTCTTTTTAGCTATGTCTGTTATCCCAGAGCCTCTGTTTGCCAAAATATTAACCACACTGTCAAGGCTGACGGAACCACAAAAGTTAAACAATGTGTGCATGAAGAGATAAGAATTCTGGATGAGAGCAAGGGTTAAAGGGGAAGCTGGAAAAGGACAGAAAAAGAGATGGGTCAATGCTGGGTAAAATTAGAGCTCAAGTGAGCTCAAAGGAAAATGATAAGCAAATTAAAGTAGAGAGAGAAAAGAGCAGGAAGATAAAAGAAGTTCAAAACAGTACCACATTGCCAATTGAATATGAATTACAAAGAAAATACTAAAGATGAAAAAAGAAATGTATAACAAAGGGGCATTAGGTTAAAAAACAGTTAAGTGGTGATAATAGTATGAAGACAATAAAAAAGAGATACAAATTCAGAAGAGAGAAAACAAAGAAATAATCGTGTCCACCTTCACAATCACAGTGAGGGGTGGTGAGGAGAACAGTAGCCAACATTCATGCATTCACAAACAGTATGGTGTTCACAAAAATGGTCCTCCAAGATGTCCACATACCTACCAATTGCTAGAGCCTACTATTGCTTTACATGGCAAAGGGGGTTCTGTGATTAAATGTGATTAAATGCACTGAACTTTAAAATGATGCTGGATCATCCAAGTTGGAGCAATCTAATCCTGTGGGTCTTTAAAAGGAACAGCTTTCTCCAGCAGGAAGCTCTCTCTCTCTCTCTCTCTCTCTCTCTCTCTCTCTCTATCTCTCTCTCTCTGTCTCTCTCTCTGTGTATGTGTGTATGAGAGAGAGAGAGAGAGAGAGAGAGAGAGAGAGAGAGAGAGAGAGAGAACTGCACAGGAGCCCACCAAGCTGCAGCCCAATACTGAGTATATACATGGAAGATCTTGTTGCTAAATAAGCTTCTTACTGACAGATAATATTAATAGAACCTAGCCTTCGTTTTTTTTTTTTTTTTGCTCCATTCTACTTCATGAGATGAGAAACTTCTCCAAAGTTTCATGAGGAAAGTGTCTCTTATTGCTTTGTTTTCAAGATTGGGGCCATTTTAAAAGTCACATTTTTGTCACAGAAAAAAGGCCCTCTTACATTATCTCTGATTTCCCATTTGTGTCACTTCCATGTCTTCAAAACCCAGTCACCAAATAAACAAAAATTCTTCTAGGCATGCATATTTAAAAGAAGATTTTGAAAGAAATTAGTTTTACAATCCTGAAGTAATTATTTGCTTATAACTATATGTTTTATTCTTTGATTATAAAGAGATGCTACCTGTTTTCTCAATGAAATAAATAACATAATCATAAAAAAGATAAAGATGATGAGTAAAAAAACAGTATACTACAATTAAAAGGTTAATAGTTTGTTATTACTGCTACTAATTATTGTTATACTGATGATGACCAGGAGGATTGCCATACCCGTTGAATAAGATGAATCATAAACACAAAAGATGAATGTAAAATGAAAATTAGCATTTCCAAATCAAGATAGCAGACTGGATACATGCACCTACCTCCTTTCTTTCCTAAGACCTAAGTGTGGTGACCAAAACTGCATTTTCAAGAAGGGTGCAATTAGGTGACTAGGAATCGCAGAAAGGTAGAAGAGAAGGAATGTTTGAAGATCAAATAAGATCTTGGCCATTTCCATCATTCTCACTCTCTGCTGTCCTATGCTTCAGTACTGGCTTTGATGTGAAAATAAAGTTCTTGACTTCTTTGTTCTATTTGGGCATTGAAGCTTTACATGAAAAGATAAGAGAATGAGCTGGGCATGGTGGCACACACCTTTAACCCCAGCACTCATAGGCAGAGGTAGGAGGATCACCAAGAGTTCGAGACCAGCTTGAGTCTACATGACCAAATAGTGAATTCCAGGTCAGCCTGGGCTAGAGAGAGACCTTA
The DNA here is from genome assembly GCA_004024765.1 of Zapus hudsonius. NCBI lineage: Eukaryota > Metazoa > Chordata > Mammalia > Rodentia > Dipodidae > Zapus > Zapus hudsonius. The sequence continues at coordinate 15,119 of PVHP010032280.1, read as the reverse complement.
CCATGAAAAACAAAAAAAAAAAGAAGAAAGAAGAAAGAAAGAAAGAAAGAACGAAAGAAAGAAAGAAAGAAAGAAAGAAAGAAAGAAAGAAAGAAAGAAAGAAAGAAAAAGAAAGACAGACAGACAAAAAGCAAATGAGGGATAAGATCCAGGAAGTGAAGAAGGCTGAAAAGAAGCTGAGTTAAAACAGCAGATATTAGACTTATCCCCTGAAGAGGACACACTGTTGAGTGATCCAACTTGACCCTGTGTGGCAGACAAGGCACTGGGGTATTTCCCCACAATTCCGTAAGGTCTCCTGCATGGTGTGGGAGGCAAAACAGGCTGTAGCCAGAAGACAAATCCACCACTTACAAGGATGAAGGAGCAGGAGTTGCAGTTCAGGACAAACTAATGTTATATGAGCTAATGCTACCAGCTCTGACAAAAGGCACATGAGTTCAATGGGTGATAGCAATGCCTTGGGGTATATGTCTAAGCTTGATCTTCCAACTTTATTAATTATCTTTTTCACTAACTCACTATTCACCTCATCAATCACTTATCTCTTTGATGTGTAGCTTACTCCTCTAGAAAATTCAGCTAAGAAAACCCAATTCTGAACTCTATAAGAATAGTCAATAAAATGGTGTACATGAGGGATTATAAACCAGTGATGCAGCACTTAGGGAAAACCACTAATGTCACAAAATGTTATTATCACCATATTCCCTTCTTCCTGTCTTTGTGTTTCTGCCTCCACATGCTGCATTCACTTATGCTCTTTGAACTCAATTCACCCAGGGAACCTGCCTGATCCATGACATCTCCCATTCAACACATGAAGCTTCAACCCCCAGCCCTAAATCATATCAAGATTGTCTTCACTAGAGAGCAAAAAGAAGGAAATGATACATACCAGAAATCTTTGAACACAGCAACATTAATAACTGCCTAGAAAATTGAAAGCATGTTGAAACATAACATTTCTTTTTTAAGGTTCCAGAATGTGAGCACAAAAAAGAATCAAAGGATCTCTTTCTCATGTTGGCTTTGTCACTTAATAGATGGTGTGGCCTCTCTAAATCCCTATGTGTCTCTTCTGGGCAAATTTGTGCTTAAAATGCCTGCCCCACCCTTCTCACAAAGCAGGAAGAGTTATGTGAATGTTACATGAGTAGAGTCTTTAAATTCTACAGGCTTTGTCCAATGTAAAAGCTTGTTACCAATCACAGGGTTTAAGTTATTTAAACCCAGTACTGTAAGAAGAGAAAATATTCTGCCAAAGAAATAATTACACCATAACTAAAATGCATAAGCGTGTCCCTGACATTAAGAAATTAATTAAGCTGATTGTTAATCTTGGCTGTTTTAAACTCTAATAAAATTCAAAGATACTGGACCTTTGCTACATATTGTTAATCATTGCTACGGACTTAACATTTCTTTTTCTGCTACTTCAAGTGCACAAATGAGTTGCTAATCTTCAGTGAATTGAGGATCAAAGAAAAAAATATGTCCTTTAAAAATAAAGCCAGTGTTCCTTTTTAGCAAAGCAAAGCAAAGCAAAAAAAAAAAAAAAAAAAAACAAACCAGTTATCTCCGTTTAAGAATGTGAGCCTCAATGCATTATTTTTCTTAAAACTTGTCCCATGTGAGTATAAATGACCTGAAAACAGTAGCCCCTGTCACAGTGCTTATGATAAATTCCATTTTACATAGTGCTCAGCCTTTGATCATAGAAGACACTGAATACTTCATGGAGAGCCTCACTTCATTGCCATGATCCTCTCTGTTGACTGTTGTTTTCACACTGGAGCAATGAACCAAACAAACAAGAATGCTTAAGTATAGTCTGCATTGATTGTTACCCTGTCACTTGGGTTCCCGAGCATCACCCCTTGGTAACTGTTGCATTTGGCACTGGGAAAGATAAAATGTTCCAGAAGTTGGAATCTACACTTCAAAGATGACAAAATTCTGCAAACAAATTATGTTCTTGAGAGCATGGAATTCTATGAACTCACAGCAGCAGAAAAAAATGCACCATGTTGAACAAATAAAATTCTTAAACAAAAATAGCAATATGCATATCTTCAAGCCCCTAAAAAGTTGTGACATAAATATATCCCCCTTTCCACATTTGTCTGTTATTTAGTGACTTAAACCACCCACAAAATAATCTTAAGTCAGGAAGTAACCTTAAAGTTTTCTCATGAACTTTCTACTCAAGATAGGGAAGTGATGAGACCCCCTTGGGCCACAGTTGATGGGTTTCACATTGCATTTATCATTAAGGTTACTTAATAAGCTGATTATCTGGTTTCCTGTGGCAGCTTTCAATGTAGCCTTCAGTTAGAGCCAATCAGCCTGGATCTGTGAGATGGGACAGAGTACCATGCTGGATAGGGAAGAAGATGAATGTCTCCAGTGGTTGGCATTATATACCTCCAGGCGATCTGAAGAACTCCCTGCCACAGCAGAGTTTGTTAAATATCTTCCACAGTGAAGGCTTAAATGTACAACATAATGAGGCTTGATCTGACTCCAGAAGCTCAGAAGCCTGTGCTGTACCTCACACTCACCCAGAGCAAGGCCTGTCCCATAGACTGTGCAACTCATAGAACAGGCCCATTCACAGAACATGGGCCTGTCAAAGGCCAAGAATGTGGCTTAGTCTTGGATGTACCCAGCCATGAGGTAGACGTGCAACATACATTATATATACATAAATACATACATTTAAAACTTGACACTTTGACGTATGCTTCTAGTTTTTTTTTATATCAAGAATATTCAGCGCAATAGAAGTCAGCCTTAAAGGATAGAATATCTATTATCAGGAAAACTCATTAATCCATTTCCTTACCAGTAATTTATCATTTGAGTATTATCCCATATTAAATTTCCCAACAATGCTGCTATCACAAATTCTTGGACTGCAAAGTGGTTTGGATCTGTTTGGTTCACCTAGAAGAATCATGTAGCCTGGTGAATGAATTACTAAAATTCATGTGGAACTCCTGCATATATGTTGGCTATGGGGTCACTGACTCATACTTAACAGAATGAAATAGCTACGTTAAATAATTAAGTATTCTGCAGTCAAAATATTTGTACCATAATTCACATGTATCCGTTTAATTAACAAATATTAAAAAAGCTTAAACGTGGCCTTTTAAAAATTATGATTTCACTGCCTCACAATGAATCTGGAACCCAGTAGAAAGAAAACAGACAAAGCCGAGCATGGTGGTGCATTCCTTTAATCCCAGCACTCGGGAGGCAGAGGTAGGAGGATCGCCATGAGTTCAAGGCCACCCTGAGACTACATAGTGAATTCCAGGTCAGCCTGGACTAGAGTGAGACCCTACCTCGAAAAAACAAAAAAAGAAGAAGAAACTGAAAACAGACATTCTGTCTCTTATCCTGTGTGGTTTTACTGCAAATAACCTTAAATAGAATAGAACATTTTTCATACTCATAATATAGTTTAACATTCTGAAGTCAAAGAAGTGTATATATATATATATATATATATGTATATATATATATATATATATGTATATATATATATATGTATATATATATATGTATGTATATATAGGTTGTCATGTTTTTCACATTTTCAAAAATATTTTAAAATGCTCCAGCAGCATTTTTTTAAACAAATGAGTCAGAGAATGGTGTGACATATAGTACAAAGTACTTGAACACAGAAACTTTGGGTGTATGTGTATATGCAAATGTGTGTGCACATGCATGTGCGTATTTGTGCACATATGTGCACATGCCTGTGGAGATGAGAGGGTAACCTCAGGTGTCATTCCTCAAGCATTGTTTACCTTTTTTGACACAGTGTCCCTCATTGGCCTGGAGCCATCCATGTAGGCTAGGCTGACTGGTCTTCCTGTTTCTACCTTCCCAGCACTGAGATCCCAAAGGCTTGACTTTTTTACATGGGTTCTGAGGATCTAACACAGACCCTCATGCTTGCAAGGCAAATACTTTACCAATTAAGCCATCTCCCCAGCCCTTATCACAGACATTTTTGCCTGACATTTTAATCTTTTCCAATTGCTTATAAGGTATGCCCACCATAGGAAACCTAAAGTATCAAAGGATAAGCAGGTTTTGAAGAAGGACTCAGATTTAAAATGTTCTACTGGCTCCCTAGAACACAACTGTAATCAAAACAAAAAAAAAAAAACCCAAAACTTCACGAATAAAGAGAATAACTTATTTGGGAGCTATCAATAATTCAGAAAAGCAATGTAATTTAAAAATTTAACATTCCATGGCTCTATCCTCCTCAGGAAGTGTTTTATTTAATTCAAATTTAAGGTTCATTTTAATTTAAACTCCAAACCAATCATGTGTTTAACAATTTTTGAACCGGGACTGAATCTCCAAGTCTTCCCTGCTTCATTTGGGAAAACAAGAGGAAAAAAAGCCTTCCTAGATTTTCAGCTGGGTGTCGTTCCTGGATTTGTAATTACACTGATTTCCCCATGAGTCACAATGGTTCCTAACACAAGCCAGACTTTCCCCTCTTGGAGACTCGAAGAGAAACTCCCATTCAACAATGGAACACTGGAAAGTGGTGAGGAAGCCATCAATTCTGTCCAGCTCAGTCACACACAAGACTGCCTTGTGGTGTGCTAGAGTAGTGATCCTCCCACATTCAGGTGTGAGAAGGCCCCGGAGGACTGCTGAAAACACCCATTCCTAGGCCCCTCCTTCAGAATCTTAGGATCTCTGTGGTTGTGATGGGGCCCATGATCCAACACATGTTGCAGGTGAGAAGCTGTGCTGGCTTCCTAGCCACCATGCCTGGCTGAATTTTGAGTATTATAATCCTTCTTTAAAAACTTTCAAAGCATGTAAAGGCAAAGACAACTAAATGGGAAGACTAAAAGATTTTAATATCATAACAAAATATTAAATTGATAATTATTAAATAGATAAACTTTTATATTCAGATACAATTCCAAAGAGCTAAACTTGTGAAGACTTACTCTTTAATTGCTGAGTCTTGATACATTTTCATTGATGTCCAGGGTTAATAAGTCAAGAATATACTTACTATATGTACAATGTCATATAGTCAGAAAGTTCCTTATTAAAATTCACTATAATTTTCTCTATGGTTACAATTTTTCACAATGAACAATAAAGCTTTGTCACTGACAGACAGAAGATAGAGTTTCCCAGGATATACCCAGAATAAATATCATCTGCTTTTGAGTCTAAAACATGGAAAGTATATTTATTAAACTGCTTGCTACATCAATAGAGTTACGGATGTTTCATGCAAGCAAGTCAAAATACAAATAAGATCAATATCAACAACAACCCGCAAGAAGGAAATGCACCTGTAATGAAATTTAAAAAATTCAAAGCCAAAGCAGTTTCTGTTGGCATCAAGTTTCACATGGGTTTATCACGTAGAAATGTACCTAAATAGAGAGATGGATGTGGGATCTCTAATCACATTACTAGCAACAATAATTATTTTTGATGTCTAGATTTATAAACCCCACTTTGTTTTTTAGTTATTTTATTTTCTCTTAGCTAAAAATCACTCTGACCCTTGAGCCATAGTCTCCTCTCCATAAATGACATCAATCAGAAAGGCATTTGCCAGAACATTCCAAAATCAATAAGGCATGTATTTTTAAGAGCTTTTCTGTTGGCTATCTTTGGATCAGCAAAAGAAAGAGTTCTGAGGAACCAGGACTGGGAGTTCCACAAGGAAACATCATGCTTCATGGTTCCTTGTGAAGAAAAAAATGAAAACTCTCAAGAGGATTTTATTATTGGTCTAAGGTGACTTGAAAAAACTGAGGATCCCTAAAGAGGGTGACCCTTGCATGGTAAGGGCTTGGCTGATGCCTTCTCAAAGTGAATGCAAGGACTAATATTAGATCTAAGAGAAGGTTGAAATGATTCTATATGTGACCTTCTCTATGTCAGTACCTCCCCTCAATTCAGATAGAAGCCTTGACCTATAGTAGCTGCCAAATGCTTTGCTATTTGGAACCCATATCCTGAATCTTTGATAAAAATTGTCAAGCAATATAATGACTGAAACTGTGGTTCTTCTCATCCATCCCCACTCTTTACACATGATAGCAAAAATAGATTCTTCAGGGGCCCAGCTTTCCACTCTGTGTATACAACTCAGTTGGCAATGGTTTATGAAGAAGTAGGCTAAGGAATGATGACACTTGAAAACTATGAGAATGGGAGAATGGCAAAATGATAAAACTTTAAAAGGAAATACAGCTTGGGCCTGGAAAGTGGAACAGGGTGTTTCCTCTTGCTTTGAAGCACAAGCTAGAAAACATATCAAGTGTATTCACATAGTTATCCTAATTCATAGCTTATACCCAGATGGAGGACAGGAGGACAGGTAAATAAAGGAGTATTAACATTAAATGTTTGGAATATAGTACAAAGAATAGCTGAGTAGCATTTTTAAAAAGATGAATAAAAAGAATACAAATATATAAGAAGTGATCCATGCCAAGCAAGTGAAACACCCTAGGTTCAATTTTCAAAACTGGGAAAAATTTTATAGGATGGACAATGAGATTCAGAAGAGATCTAAATATTCCAATTTCAGATAAGATTATGGGTTCCTACATTCAGCATTACCCTTCACCTCATTCACAGCCAAAATTTTGATCTGTAACTAAAATTTTCTCCACTAAAAAAAACATAGAATCCCTGGTAAGTAGTGGATTCCATGTATTCTTGCAAGGAAAATCCGGATGGGTCTTAAACCCCATTGCTGTCAGCAGAAAGCTCATATGCTTTCAAGGAGAGTACTAACCAAATAAATGGACCAACTTGAAGAAATACCACTGATAAAGGTATGATCATTAAAATAACAAGAAGAAAACAAATTGTGAGGAGCTATGCCAGCAAAAGCCTCCTCAAGGAACATGGAGTGCTCAAGAATGGTGCACACAGTGTCTCCGAGGAATATTTACTGGAAACACTTCACAGGGTGTGAAGATATGTGTTTTCAAATTCAACTTCTATTGGATTACACTTAGTCAAGGTGGGCAGTAAAAGGTTTTCAAGGGTGTTTTTTTTAACTTACAAGAGGATGTAAAACAGTGCTTATCAGTCTTAGATACACATGCAAATCACCTGGGAATTATTTTTAAATATCAGTGCCTGGGCAGGACCCAATGCCAGTTCAATAAGAACACACAATATAATGTTAGTCAGGCATAGAAAGAATGGACCTGTCATTTGTGGCAATGAGAATGGAATGGGGACAACATTATGCTAAATTAACTAGGATACAGAAGAAAAAGTACCACATGATCTCACAAGCCACTGGAATCCAAAAACTTCATATTATAGAAGATGAGAGTGGAATGGTGATTCCTAGAGTTGTGAGAGAGAGGGGAGGGAGGGAAAAACTGGTCTATGGCTTGGAATTTATAGTTAAATAAGAGCAAGAATTTCTTGGGTGCTAATGCACAGTACAGTGAGTATAGATAGCAACAATGAACCATTTCAAGAAGCTCAGCAGAAGGATCCAGAGGGTTTTTACCATAAATAAATAATAAATTTTAAAGAAATTGATATGCTTGATCTGACTTAAACATTACACAATGTAAAATGTTCCCAAACATTCCTTGGAATTCCATTAATATGCTCAATTTTTGTGTATCGGTTTAGTGTGGTACCCTGCTAATGGGGCATGGAGGAAGTAGGGTTTTGCTGAGTCTGGCAGGCTTCTGGGACTGTCTCCTTCTGATAAGGAAGTTGAGGCAAAGTCCAAGGGCCCCTGTAAATTTTAGGAATCCTGAAAACTCCAGCCCCCAGGCAGGCCACAGCTGTCCGATAAGATAAAACCAAGCAGTTCAAAGCCTAACTTAATCCAACTGCAAATAACAAACCCAAACAACAAGGTTACATTTCCTCTGTTGACATCACCATTCTCTCACAGATCTTACTTCCTATGCTTCTACCTCTGACTTTTCTCTATATAAGCAACTGCTATCTGCACAATAAACGAGAACTGCCCACTGCCGTGTTTTCCCAAGAGTCTCATCTCTCGTTCGGCTCACAGCTATTCCAAGCCACTGCTCACCCAACCCCAGTGGGTGAACAGGGAGTTGATGCATGCTGCGACTCCCTAACTAATCCAAGGACCCAGAGCTGGCGACCCAACGTGTGCAACGGATCCCTGAAGAAGGTGACCGATCCCCAAAGAAGGCAGACAGACGCCTAGCAAACCGCAGCTGGCATCCGCCTTCTACAGTCTGAGCAGCTGGATCTCTGGAATACGCAGGGAACATGAGTCTCCCTTCACACAAGGGACATCGGCCCCAGGAGGGTATCTGGGGTCCGGCCTCCACACTCTGAGGGCTGGCACTCTTTTTTCTTTACTTTCTTTTTGGTCCATGCCATCGCGAGGGACTTTTCTAAGGCTAAGCAGCAACTGATATCTCTTGGCTGAGGCTACTCTTCAGCAGAGAAGGAAGGCTCTTAGCTGGCTGAACTGACCCTGACCGCCCATCCGGATGTTGGCTGTGACCACTCTATCTTAATCTCTATCTTGATTAAACCTGGCAACACATTGGCCACTTAAATCCCATTAGGGGCCACCAGTATTCTGAAGTTTGAAGACAGGCTTACGTCTGAGCTTTTGGGGAATCCCCCTTATTGCTGGTCGATAAGGGAACGTTGCCCACTGGCTTTGGCGTTTCATATCTTTTCTATCATGGGAAACTCCTCTACCCGTCAGAAGAATTCTCCAGTGAAGGAGTTAAAGGCACTTCTTAAGTCAGGGGGACTTGGCCTTTCCAAAATATAGGCTGCTTCCTTCTGGGAGGAAGTGCTCTGTGTAGCTCCCTGGATGAATGCTAGTGATTTCCATGATGCAGAAATTTGGACCCGTGTAGCATATCTAGCCAGAAACAAGGAGATCCAGGGAGGAAAGCCCCATTCCCTTTCCTTTCTCCCAATAATAGCAGGTATTAGGCAATGTCTAACTCCTTCTAAAACAGAAGCTTATCTTAAATTACAAAATGAGGCTAATTCTGATGAGAAAAGCTCTAAGGATAACCTAATGACAGACCTTAGCTCCCTAAAACAGTCTATAGAGGAAATTCCGCAAAAATTCATAGGTCCTGGAGCTCAAATTCCTCCAGCCTCAAAGGCAGCAGCCTCACAGCCTTCTCTGCAGCTGCAGGCTCACACCTCACGCATGCCCCCCCAGCCTTTCGGACCAAAGTGCTGATGTTAACTCTTCAGTGCCCATATCAGACGAAAGTGCTGATGTTAACCCTTTAGTGCCCAGATCTATTTATCCACCTTTGCCACCATATATTCCCACAGTACCTGAGGAACCAATAATTCCAAAAATTAAACAGGTCAACTTTCCAGTCAGAAGCGCTGATAACTCTCCCGAGCCCAAATCTATGCCCATGGTGCCGGAGACACCTAAACTCAAACTTGCACCCTACCCCGCCCTCCCTGAGGCGCTGGCTGGATGCGCGCGCACTGGGAACAGAGGCTGCACCCTCGCTCCCCGCACCCTGCCTCGACAAGCTGCAGCCCCTGCTGCTGGAGCCCCTGGCCCCTCCCTGCCCTCTCGGGCTTTGGCGTCTCAGCAGCTTCGGGTCAAGCACCCTCCAGCCAGGGTACACGGGCAAACAGCTAAAAAACCCCAAAATTTACTTTAAAAAACTCCCCAAGGGCTGGAGAGATGGCTTGGTGGTTGAGGCACTTGTCTCCAGTGCCTGAGGCCCCTGGTTCAGTTCCCCAGGACCCATGTGAGCCGGACCCACAGGGTGGTGGCCCTGGCTCTCTCTCTCTCTCTCTCTCTCTCTCTCTCTGTCTCTGTCTCTCTCTCTGTCTCTCTCTCTGTCTCTCTCTCTCACGCGCGCTACTTGAAAATGAATAAATAAAAAATTAAAAAAAAACAGGGAATACCTGAAATTACTTAAAAAAAAACTCCCCATCAAATCCTCTCAATATAAAAAACTGTATGCTCTCCATTTGTCCCTTCAGGAAAATAATAGCCATTTTAACCTCTTCTCCAATAGCATTTATGCTATCAGTCTGGCCTCCAAGTTCTGAGGGGGTATAACTTTTACTATACAGCCCTGGACGTCTCTAGGGTCCAGCCTCTACCAGGCAAATCCTTTCCCTCACTGCTTGTTTACAAAAACGAAAGGGGGGGAATACCCTTAGAAAGTGTTTTACTTATAAGTCTATGTTAAGGATTAGATTGTTGAATATTTGGAGATACTTATCAATGGTTTTGCTCATTTGGCATTCTTGGGGAAAAAAGGATCTACTCCAGAATTTTGGTAAAAGCTCTAATTATAAATTTCTATACTAGATATAATAATTTCCAAAGGTATTTCCTAGGCCTATTTTATTAAGAAAATTAATTTTCATTTCTGTCAAAAAGACTGATCAATATTCTTTAAAAAGTGACCACAAAAAGTCAGTTTTAAGTACTAAATCATCCTCTTTCCTAAAGTGAGAGATGTTAACCTTACAAATGCCAAGACCACAGGCTCAAATTTAGGACAAATTAAAACAAGCTATATTTGCGTATACAAGAGCTGACCAGTGGCTCTCTTACCTAATTAACAGGGCTTAAGAGACTAATGGAATACAAAAAAATGGGGTTCCATCTCCAAAACCCTGAAATAGTTCTAATAAAGAAATTTATCAAACAGAAGTACAATTAATCAGGACTTAAGAGGTAAAATATTATAGTTAACTATAAATCCTATGTGAGTTAAAGAAACTAGATAAATTCTTCAAAGTACAAGTAACTTTTAAGCCATGCTTGTTCATTATCTTACAGTTATATTTCTCTGCCTGTTTCCCAGGACAAAGCTCCTCCCTGCTAGAAATCATCTTCTAGGTCTTTATCTTATCTTCAAGGACTTTTCTCACAGGTTCTTTGAAATCCTTCAGCTGTTAAACAGCAAAAGTTTAGCTTCCTTGAAGTTAACTCTTTCAGCAGCCTTACTAATTTCAGTTTTATTCCTTCTCACAGCTGCCCAAGGTGACACATATGCTGTTATTAAAATTGACTATTAATGTATATCATCTACTTTATCCATACAGGTCAAAAATTCTCCTCTCTGCTGATCTCCACTGATCTTCTTCCTTTATCACCCACTCAAATGCCTCAAACTGCTTCTTTTACAATCCCCTTCCAGTCCCTTGCTGACTGCTGTTACTATGAACATCATTCTTAAACACTTTGTCTCCATAAAAAATTTATTCTCCACCCAGGTTCTTTGATATCCAGTTCTTTAGCCAAAGGATGGTTATCGCCTTTGTTTAATTCCAGGCCTACTGATGTCAGATGCCTCTCCAGTGTTTCTCTTACAGCGATCACCTGCATCACATCAGTGCTCTAGCCTTGCTATGGTGTGAAGGACATTCCAGCACCTGTGTGAACTCCTCTACCCTTACTTAATGCTCTTTATCTATGATTGTCTCACAGGCTGAAGAAAATGAAGCGGCATTCTGGCCCAGCCCTTGCCAACAGAAAAACTTTCATCCTTCCTGGTTGGTGTGCCACGATGGAGCTCTCCCTGCAGGAGCCTCGGGGATCCCAGGAGCTGCCCTCGCCCAGACCCCCCACCTCCCAGGAGACTTCAGAGATGTCAACCACCAGCAGCTTGAGTCCCTCCAGAGACAATTGACTTCTCTTGCTGAAACAGTGCTCCAAAACCAGAGGACACTAGATGTTATCACTGCTGAACTTGGGGGACACAGACTTGGTGAAAAATATTGTTTTTATGAGTCTTATATGTTCCCAATGCTCCCACCCCTTTGTTCTCTATTTCTTTGACTTCCTGGCTCTTCCCAATGCTTAGCCCACTCCTTGCTATAGGAACACTGCTGCTTATAGCTCTCTACATCATTGAGTTTATCAAACAGCAAATATCGCTCGGGTCACTACCAATCAAGTTTTAGTACAGTATCAAACCTTGCCTAAAATAACAGAGGCTTATGATGCCACTGGTCCATTATAAAAACAAAAAGGGGGAGTTGTGGTACCCTGCTAATGGGGCATGGCGGAAGTAGGGTTTTGCTGAGTCTGGCAGGCTTCTGGGACTGTCTCCTTCTGATAAGGAAGTGGAGGCAAAGTCCGAGGGTCCCTGTAAATCTTAGGAATCCTGAAAACTCCAGCCCCCAGGCAGGCCACAGCTGTCCGATAAGATAAAACCAAGCAGTTCAAAGCCTAACTTAATCCAGCTGCAATAAACAAACCTAAACAATATGGTTACATTTCCTCTGCTGACATCACCATTCTCTCACAGATCTTGCTTCCTATGCTTCTACCTCTGACTTTTCTCTATATAAGCAACTGCTATCTGTACAATAAACGAGAACTGCCCACTGCCGCGTTCTCCCGAGAGTCTCATCTCTCGTTCGGCTCAAAGCTATTCCCAGCCGCTGTTCACCCAGCTCCCATGGGTGAACAGGGAGTTGATGCGCGCTGCAACTCCCTAACTAACCCACGGACCCAGAGTTTAGAAGAAATTTAAAAACAAAACATAAAATTAGTATCTGTGAAGCAGGGACTCAAGTTCTGGCATACTTGAAATGTCCTTTACATTATTCTGGTAATGTTTGGGAACCTTTGGACCAAAATACAGCATGACTAGCCAACAAGATGACTTTCCTGATTTTCGCATCATAAACCCCATGCTTTCATAAACCCTTCAGTCCTGGGGAAACAAGGACAATTGCTCACTCTCTCTAATCAGGCAATAAAAAGATGTCATAGAAGATTTCAATGAAAATTATATAATGAAGTCCTGTGAAAAATATGGATATTGGGGATTATGAGGTCTCAGACTACAGGGAAAGGTGAAGACTGAGAAAGGCCAAAAGTCACTACTGTAAATTGACTACAATCAAATAGAGACCCACTAATGGAGAAGAACTGGGTTGCCAAATCCTAGTTCTTTATATCTTGCTTCAAATTCTCTTACAAAAAACCTTAAAATTTATCTTTCAAGACATAATCTAAGTGTTGTAGTCAGCTTTCTAGTTGCTGCTCAGAAAGAACCCAAACAAAAGTGGCTTGTGGAGGAGTGGGTTTATTAGGCTTATGGACTCAAGGGGAGACTCCATCCTGGCAGGGAAAACAATGGCATGAGCAGAGGGGTGGACATCACCTCTGCCACAGCACTGCAAACAGCAGCAGGAAGGTGTGCCAAACTCTGGCAAGGGGAAGCTGACTTATAACCTCCATAAGCCCGCCCCCAACAACACAGGTCCAATGAGGTTCTAATACCCTAACTGCCACCAGCTGAGGATCTATCACTCAGAAAACATTCATTTGTTTGTGGGGGACACCTGGATCAAAACATGACAATAAATCAAAATAACTCTATAACATCTGTTTTCTTACTTGTATCAGTAACTTTAAAATGCTGAGAAATCTAATAATGTTCAGAGTAAGGCCACTGCTGATGATGGTGTAAATGTCGGTACTAATCATCACAGTAGTTCTAGTATGAGTACATTATGGATGCTCACATAGCTAGCATTTATTACACTAGTACAGATACTAGTATTACTACCAGTAAAAATAAATAGATGAAGCTAATGAAACAAGTCAATCCAACTTTGGTCCTAACACTGCTCACCTGAGTAGAATAATATTTTCTGAAGCCAAACACATTAGGTTATGCAAGTTATATTTCCTCTTTGTGTGTGGGGGGGAAATTAAATCTTTGAATTGTTTGAGAGAATCTGACATATGAAACTTATGATTTTCATTTAAAATACTTGACATTTAATGATGAAATGACTGCTTAAATAATTAAGCTTTTCCCCCTTCTTTCTGCAGTACTGGGGCCTGCTGTAGAAGTCTTGTCTACTGGACCTTACATGGCTGTTGCATTATTATTCTTATGCTCATTACCTGCACAAGACCCAGGATGAGAGAGGAGGCCATAAGGCCCCTGTTCTTCCCTCAGAACGTATTGGTAATTAATGGTTGCTGAATATGGCGGTATTATCTGTAGTGGTATAACCACTGGTAAGTTACATGTGCTGTAGTAAATAATCCCCCATGTATGTTCCCCATTTTCTTGCAAGCAATCCTAATTAAACTCAGTGGGGCACACACACACACACACACACACACACACACACACACAATGACATCAAAGCAGGAGAGGGACTACTGGGTAAGAAAAAGAAGTTTGTCGAGAGAAGTGTAGGGAAGGGGAAAAAGAAGGTAATATGAGGTAATCACGATCACAATTCATTATGTGTCTGTACAAAATTGTCAATAAATAAAATAACAGAAAGTCTAACTTGATGCACTGATTTTCCACAAAGGGAAAGTGGAATTAATTTTTGTTCAGTCGAAATCTCTGGCTTGGAAAAGTCCTGGTGTGGCATGTCTTGAAAAGGCGTGGAGTTCAGATCTCAGAGGGGCCAAGAAGCAAGCAAAGAAGATTCCTAGAACGTCAGAAGAGGGCAAAGAATAGAGCAGGCACAGAGAACCTGTTCTTCAGTCTCCATGAGAAAGGAAAAAAGGGGCCCATGCCTACACACCATGTCATAGGAAACTCCACTGCTAATACTCTGGAATGATGTGAGAGGCAGTTTTGTAGTGATTGTGATATGAAAGTTGGGGGAATGTGCAGTGAGTCCATTTATGATTTCCTATAGACAAACTATATGAAGAAACAAGATTGACTTTGAGGCTAGAGCTTCATAGAAACACTGCCAAGGAAACCAAAGGGAATATTATTTGGAAGCTCAATGGGTTCTAGAGTATGGGACTTGGGGAGAGGCCAGCTAGGCAGTTAGAGAGCAAGTGAGCAGCCCATCTTGTGGGTAGGGGAGAGGTGAATTCAGACATGATGAGATGCTTGAGGCCTAGGATGGGTTGCCCCGCCTAGATCTGCTGTCCACAATAGGAACCTGGGAGCCCTGCAGACATGAGGTGTCACCTTTTAATGCTCAGGTAAAGACACAGGGGCCTAAGAGTTCACTTTTTAAAAATATTTTATTTATTCATTTTCAAGCAGAGAGATGAGAGAGGGGGGAGGGAGAGAGAGAGAGAGAGAGAGAGAGAGAGAGAGAGAGAGAGAGAGAGAGAGAGAGAG
>PVHP010032279.1:0-20432 GCA_004024765.1 Zapus hudsonius | reverse complement strand
ATAAATATACCACAGTTTCGCTGTCCATTCCTCCATGGATGGGCATTTGGGTTGATTCCAATTCTTGGCTATTATGAATTGAGCTGCTATAAATATAGTTGTACAAAATTTTCTGCATCGAGATGTGGCGTCTTGCGGGTAGATGCCTAGTAGAGGGATAGCTGGGTCCATCGGTAGTTCTATGTCCATTCTGTCTAGATGTCTCCACACTGCTTTCCATAAAGGTTGAAGAAGTTTGCAATCCCACCAGTAGTGAATGAGGGTTCCTTTTTCCCTGCATCCTCACCAGCAAGGATTGTTGTTGGTTTTCTTTATGATTGCCATTCTGACAGGAGTAAGATGATATCTCATTGTGGTTTTGATTTGCATTTCCCTGATGCTTAAGGAAGCTGAGGACTTTCTTAAATGAGTCAAGGCCATTTCTGTTTCCTCCTCCGTGAATTCTCTATTGAGATCAGTACCCCATTTTGTGAGGGGGCATTTTGGGTTTTTGTTAATAATTTTTTTTGAGTTCTCTGTAGGTTTTTGAAATTAGGCCTCTGTCAGAGTTGTGGCTGGTGAAAATCATTTCCCAATTTGAAGCGAGTCTATTGGCTCTGAGTGTGGTTTGTTTGTCTGTACAGAAGCTTCTGAGCCTGAAGAGGTCTCAGTTTTAGTGTTTGTCGTATTTCCTGGGCTGCTGGAGATTTGCTCAGGAAATTTTTTCCCACTCCTATTTCATGGAGAGTTCCTCCTATTTTTTTCTTCCAGGGTGTTCATGGTTACCGGGTTTATATTAAGATCTCTGATCCATTTGGAGTTGATTTTTGTGCACGGTGAAAGGAGTGGGTCTAATTTCATTTTTTTACACGTGTTTATTCAATTCCTCCAGCACCATTTGTTGGAAGACTTGTTTTTATATTGTCCTAGGAAGGTGCTATCTAAACACTTAGAAATAAGCAAGGGGGAGGAGTGATATAACTTGATGGCTAACATTGCTTGATTTATTATATTTTACATTGTGATATCAACATTTAAGCCTATTATTATTTGGCCTTTCAAATGACTTATATAATTCAGATCTCTGGAACAAATATAAAATTACATTTGAAAATAGTGCTTCTCTAAGCTCAAGTTTACTAATTATAAGGATGCCACTTAATCCTAGTGACATTGTTTGGTTTCTTAAAAGTGAAGAAGAAAAATACCAACAGGAAGATCAGAGTTCCAAGAATATTTCTGATATGACATATTAACTTGGAACTGTATACAAAATAAATTTCGAATGTTATTCTTGTAGCAGTGGGCATTTATAGGAGCAATGATACCTGATATTGCGGTTCCTTTTTAGGCAGATAATGACTTGTTCGATCATTTAGCATCATTCTCTCTCTGTTTTTCATGGCTACTTGAACTGGTCATTAACTCGAGAGCAAGGAATGTGAACAATGGAATTATTGCCTAAGTGTAGTTTCAATCTTTTCTCCCCTGTTTAACATGTATCTATAAAACTAATATCAGAGACTTTATTATTCCTACTTCTATACTGACTGAGGATTTAACTAAATTATTTTTAAGTACATGTTTTATTGCCAAAAATACTGTAGGTATAAATTAGGTACATTGAATTACTTTATATTCAATATTTTGCAGAATAAGCAGAAAATTACTAATAATACTTATAAACTAATAATTCAAAACTGAACTTTATACAGTACAGGAAAATAAATAAAGTAGAAGAAGGTACATTTGAAAAAAGTATTTGCATTCATTAAATAGCTTAGTTTGTATTTACAACAGCTTGGCTGACATGTATTTTTTAAATGGTAAGATGACTAAGACAAAATATAAAGTGGAATCCTATATGTTCAAAAGATTACATTAATTATTAAAATAAAAAGACATATTAACCACGGAGAAATATTTTATATTTTAGGTAAATATAAAAGTAACAAAGAAATCAGTTGTAAAACTGATGAGTGAATTTTCAACAGAAAAATTAATTAGCTCATATTTTTCCTGACAGTAAATCCACAGAGCACAATGTTACTTCAAGTTTTGCAAAGAACAGAATGAGTTTTGAATTATTACAGCATTTTATTTACTTTATCATAGACTTAGAATACTACCAGCCTATAATGACTTTTTTCTAATATTTACATTGTGGGTTACATTTGATATAAAATATACTAGGATTTATACATCATAGAAGTATTCGAGGAAAACTTTCACTTCTTCCACAGCATTTAGCAAGAGTATACAGTTGAGAAATATTCTAATTATTTTAACTTTTGTATCCAGAATCATATTTTATGTTAAATAAAAATTAGAAAAGTGAGAGATTAGTGACACAATTTAGTGCTTCAGTGCTTGTCTATCATATGGGAATCTGAGGTTCAAACCTCCACACTGCAATTAAAAAAAAAAGAATTAGAATATTGAGAATACAGATATAGGATTTACAGTAGTAATAAGCCTCAAAATTAAGTTCATCTGACAGAGACAACTAATAATCCATAACACTATAAATGTGTTGCCAGACACAGTATCTCTCAATCTTACTTGTTCATCAGAGGATAAATTTTTCAAGGTTTAATGATCTCAATTTGATTTTTGTGAAAATTTTCCAATCAGCTGCTGCTCCTCCTCCTCTTCCTCTTCCTCCTCTTCCTCCTCCTCCTACTCCTCTTCCTCCTTCTTCTTCTCTCTCTTTGTTTCTCTCCTTTCCAATGAGAGACTATATGATATATCATGAGCATGGAAATGAGAAATTTTAGTTATTATTACATTATTTTATCTATAAAATTTATTTTTGGCACTCTAAGTTTGATTTACATTTTCCAAATAAATATTTTGCTATAGTTTACATGTCTAAAATGTATCTACCTTAACAATTATTTTCTATACATTTTGAAAAGTGTATAAGCTATGTAAGTGCTAATATAAAAACTTACAGCACATTTCCTGCTTAAAGTTTTCCTGTACTCTTTATTCACTACCCATCTTACTACGGATTTCAGACAATCCTTTATCTGATTTGCATAATTGAAGCATTTTTTTCCTGTGGTAGAATTTCATTTAGCTAGAAGTACACTTTATGTGTTCTCATGTATATAGTTTAATTTTACAAGCATTTTATTAGTCTGCTTTGAGTGTCATAGAAAACACTATAGACTGAGTGGCTTAAAAATAGAAATTTATTTTCTCAGCATTCTGTTGCCAAAAATCCTAGCATGATGTCAAGCTTCTAGATAAGGTTTTCTTTCTGGCTTTCAGAGAGACACTTGCAATAGCCTCACATGGCCTTTTCTAGGTGTATATATTCACAGACTGACAAATGAAGAGATAACAAGCAAGCTCTCTGTTGACTGTTCTTATACAGGAACTGATCCTCTTAGATCAACTTATGACATTGCTTTATATGAATTGCTTCTTTCATAGCCTCATATCCAAATGCAAACACACTGGATGAGTAGGTTTCAAGTTTCCACAGATAAATTTTGAAGGAACACAAACATCTAGCAATAATAAGACTATTGTTTTATAGATTCATCAATTTTTTTATGGTTCAGAAATTCATTATTTTGTTATTATAGAGTAATATTCTGTTTTATGGAAATGTGCTATTTGATTTATACACTCAACAGTTGTTAGACATTTAGGTTATTTCTAGATGTACATATCTTGGATATGTACCTATTATAAAAGTTTTTATATAAATATTTGTGTATAAATAATTTTTACTTCTTTTCGGCTAATACCTATGTTGCAGTTACCTTTTTGTTCCTTGGAGAAAAGACTAAAAACAAACAGAATAAAACAAACAAAAAACCAAGACAGCAGCAACAACAAAAAGAACCAAAGCAGCTGATGGAGGAAAGCTTTTTATTTTGGCTTTCATTATTAAGGGGAAGCAATGGCAACAGAAAGTATAGCATGAGCAGAACTGGACATCACCTCTGCTACAAAAGGTGGAAACAGCATCAGGACATTGAGCTGCATTCATGCAAGGGGGAGCTGGCTGTAACATCCCTAAGCCACCCCCAACAACAAACCTTTTCCAGCAAGGCCCCACCTCCCAAATTGCCATCAGCTTGGAAACAACCATTCAGAACACATGAGTTTATGGTGGACACCTAATTCAAACCACCACAACTAGGAGCAGATTATCTGAGTCTCATGATACATTGTATACATCTAGTGTAATAATTACAAGAATCTGTCAAAATGAAAAACCTGTTTACCCTCCTGAGAGAGGCATGAGATCCACATTATAATTAATAGGCAGTTTGGTCAGGATTTGTTTTGTTGCATTTAGAACTCTTATTATAAAAATGTTCAAACATACACAAAGACACAACTTACTCCAACCATTATGCTGCTGGTCACTGTTTCCCTTGTGATCCAATGAGTTTAATTAGAGCTATTCACAGGAGTCTAGATGGGAGGTTATTTGCAGAAACATGGAAGTCCCTACATCAGTGAAGAAAACCTCTCCCTCCTCTCTCAATATCCATTAACTATAAATAGCCTATGAATCCGCAGGGAGGGGTGGGACTTTATTTGGGCACTCCCATTAGCAACTGTTAACTGACAATAAATCCTCAAGAAAGTGTGTGGACTTGTTTGCCCCTATCTCCTCTATGGTGGTATATCCACAGGTCAAATTAATTAATTAATTCATTATTAATTCATTAATTTTCCCCATTTTCTCATACATTATTTACTACGATTCTTAAATTTGTTCCATTTTTCAGTATAATTTTCTATATTCTTCATTTTTACTTTAACTAGGTAAAAATTTCATTGATGTAAATGTTTTTAAACGTTTGTTTAAAGTAACAATGCTCTTGCTATTCATTGTGACATCCAGTGCCATAAACTTTTCCATGATGATTTCTTACATTTACTTTAGATGAAAGTTTTCTTTAGAGCAACATCCTGGGTTTCCATTTTTATGTCAAAAAAAGACAAAAATAAATCTCATAGTTTTCTAATTTTTCTTTTTGAATTAGTTTTTGATCTATTGGTTATGTGACAATATATTAGTTTTCAAGTATTACAGAATCTTTCAGATATTTTTCTTTCATTTATTTCTAATTTCATTTTCTATGTTCCATGTATATACACTATATAGTATGCCTTTTACATTTTAATGAAGTTTGCTCTAACTTTCTGACTGCTCTATTTATAGAGGAAAATGTGTGAAATTTCCAACTCTAAATATGGATACATCAAGTTTTCTGAATTTTCTTTCTTTTTCCTGCCAGTTTGTTCATAATGTATTTTATAGTTCTCTTCCTGATGGATCTGTATTTCAGATGTTTATGATTCTGCTATGATTCCTGCTCTGAGTTTTTCCTTTGTTTCATATTCATTTATTTAGATAGCATTTCCATGGAATATGATTTGTAACATTTTCCTTTTTGAAACATTCATTAGTATATTACTGTATTAGTATTTGTATATATAATGTGTCCAAATAGTGAATTTTCTTTGGATATTGTGATGCATATACATGATATATTTATGTATGATGTATATATTATACTTTGCTTTTTATTGTTACCTTGTTATAAGAATTAATTTATAATTTTGTATAATTTTACATTGTTACTTTTAATAGAGACTTTTAATATGTGCCAAACTTTGCTTCATTTGGATTGAGTACAGGTAAAGGTGTAGGCATTGTTTACTTGCTAATTTAAACTGTCATTTTTCCTAGTTACTTTAAATTATACATTTTTAGCTTACCAATTTATCTTCTCTATTGCATTTTTGTTCATGAAGTTTAGTATAATTTAATATTTTTCAAAGTTCAAAGCATGATTTCAAAATTTATTACATAATGCATTAATAATTTATGCTTTATATATTTATATGTTTTTACAATTTATTAACATTATTATCTTGGCTTAAAAGCATAAGTAATCATTAAGAACATAAGGATCAATTAATTATACATATTCATAGGAATTACTGTGATATTTTAACACATATGCAGAAGGTAACTGATCAAATCAGGATTAAAAATGCTTCCCTAACCTTGGTACTTTCTTCACTATTGTAATGAACTATATACTAGGGTATCCTTAATTAGAATCACCTCATTGTGCTGTGAAACAACAGTACTTATTTCTACTATCTAACTCTTTATTAATGCCTATTTTCTATTTTACCTTCATTCCCCATCCTTCCTCAGCCTATTTATCACTACAATTAAATGGACGGTTTTATGAGAGAGAACATGCAGTACTTGTCTCTTTGTCTGGTTTATTTCACTAAATACATCTAGTTCCATCTATTTTTGCAACAAATTACAATGTCACATTATTTTCACAATTAAACAATATTCTATCATATATAATAAAATAATTTTTATTTCTCTAATTAAATATTGTTGTGTGCCTCCTTTTGTTGTTTGTTTTCGAGGTAGAGTCCTACTCTGGCCCACGATGACCTGGAATTCATTATGTAGTCTCAGAGGGCCTCAAACTCATGATGATCTTCCTATCTCTCTGACTCCCACGTCCTGGAATTAAAGGCATGTGCCACCACATCCAGAATGTGTACTGGGGATTTGAATCTGGGTTGACAGGCTTTGCAAGCATGCACTTTTAACCGCTCTGCAATCTCTCCAGCCCTGTTTACTTGATTTCTATGATGTTGTGGACATATAAAAAATTAAAAAAACTTGCTTATATCATTGTCTTGATGTATGACCCTATATTTTCTCCTAATAGTATATGGGATTCAGTTTTTCAGTTAATTATTTTGTCCATTTGAGTTGATTTTTGTACATGTGCAAATTGGGTTACATATTTATCTTCTATGTATGAATAGTTTTCTGAGCACAATTTTTAGTGGGTTTACTTTATTCAGTGTGTAATTTTGACAACTTATTGGAAAAGTGATTAGCTATAGATAAACGGGTTTATTCCTGGGTACTTTGTACTGATATATATGTGTGTGCATGTGTGTATATTTATGCTAGTATCTTGCTGTTTTGGTTAAAATGTCTCTGCCATGTTTCTTACTTAAGATATTGTGACAATTCTATACTTGTATTTTTTTAAAGAAATATATTCCTATTTATGGCTATCCATGTTTTCATATTAATTCTATGACTTTTTTCTAACTTTGTGGATAATATTATTGTTACTGAATATTATAGCTATTTTCATAAGGTTTTGATACACTCCATACACTTAGGCAATAGTATAAACATTTTAATAATAATATTCCTCCCACAACCATTATCATGGATTATCTTTACTTGGGTATGTATTGCTTTTGTAATTTTCTTAGTTTTTTTTTCTTTTTATATCTACTGGAATGGAATTACTCTGATGATTTATTTCTCCATAATTTAATTTTTGTATAAATGATATATGATTACTTGGAGTACTGATTTTTTATCAATAAAAGTTGTTTATTTATTCTAGTAGTATTTTAGCATTCTTTTTCAGAAACAATCATATATTTTCTATTCATGTATAATATTATTTACTTTGTATTTCTGAATTTTGTTTTAAATTTATGTATTTCAGTTTAAATTCATGTTACCTTTTTTGAAGATTTTATATATATTAGCTAAAAGTTCTCAATATTTACTTCATCTAGAAAACAGTTGGTACCAGCAACTGGTACCTGGAAAGACATGAAATGATCACACAACACAGAAGTTAGAATTTGAAAGAGGACCAGGGGGCTCCACTGAATTCCCTTCCTGACTTTACTCACAGCTTTTATTGAGTGTTAAGGCCAAACAGAAAAGTGTCTAGTATTTTTGCCATAAGACAAATCAAAATTTGTTGACTTGGGTTTATCATTTCAGCTCAGATTATGAGTTGTTTACCCATGCTTATTGCATCAAGAAATTGCTAGAGAATCTGTTGAGTTTCATGTGTCCTAGGAGCTCAACATCTAAAGCTGACAGTTTCCTATGCCCCCAAGTTAGCCTGTGTAATGATTAACCTGTTATGAAGAATGATATCCACAGAGAACTATGTTTTATCTTCTTGAATATATATATACATATATATATATATAGTTTCCAAAAACAAATATGTTTAGTAAGGACAATTTTCTCTATAAGTATGTATCTTCTCAGAGAGTCATATGTTTTTTTGCATGCATATTTTGTACTTATTTATCTTTTTTGGATACATCAAAGAATTTTTTTTACCAGTGAGTTTCAGCAATTTAAATATGGTTTCCTGTAAGTTTTAGCCTCAACTTGTATATTCAACTAGTCAGTATCAGCATATTTCCCATTTTAAATACTCACCCATAATTTTAAAATAAGACACATTTGCTAAAGATGTATGCTAGGTATTTTTCAAGAAGAGTAACACATTTTCTTAGTATATGGACATTATTATGATTTGTAATTTATTTTATGATATTCTATGTCTCAAGAGCTTTCACATAGACAGAAAAATAACTTCCATCACACACATATATATATATGAAACAAATATTTCATCCCAAGTATCATAATTAATATTTTATAATGTGAGATTTTCAATTTCAACACATGTATTCTTTCTTTAAAATTCTTATGCCCTGATAAGTTATGACACACTTTTCAAGTTGGTTTATTACTTTTTTTCCTTTTCTCTTAAATCAAGAACAATACTCAGCACCATATTCCTATGTGGGTAAAGCTTTCAATATATGTTTCTTGGCAATATGTCAAATTTCAAAGGCAAATGATTTGTTAAGATATAAGGAATTTGATAAGATATAAGGGATTTGATAAGATTAAGATAAGGAAATTGAAAACCCAAAGGACATAAAGGAAGAAAATGAGACAAGCTACTTCCCATTATATTTTCTTTATCTGGATTGTATAAAGTATGTTTATATGAATCACTTATACTTGGGTCCAAAAATTAAGTTTTAGGGCATTTGAACTTGATGCATTATCACTTAACTCATGCATCCCCCATACTAAGTGAAGGACATGACACATTGCTTTGAGACTATTTAGTGAATCACTTAATTACTTTCAGAATATAAAGGGGATAACCAATTCATATTATGTAAAAATCTAAACTATCCCACTATTTTCTAAAGCACCACTGCCTCTCTAGAGCCAGTATTCAACATATCTTTTCTACAAATTTACCAGTATATATAACTTAATTTTAATATTAAAATTAATCTTTAATGTTGACAAAGTTCGAACTTTGACTCTAATGTGTAAGTAAAGCCATACTTTGTTTCCTAACTGACATTGTATTTTATGAGTGGGAAGGTCATCGAAAAGGTCAAAGAGTATAAAGATGGTGAAAAAGTATCAAGAAATAACAGAATAATAATTTTTCACTTCTAATTTTAAATTCTGTGAAGGCAATACCAGGAAAAACTATTATTAGTGAGAGTTCCATGAAAGCTATTATGAGCCAAAGAAGATGAGACATAATGAATAACTTTTCCATGAACAAGTCTAAGTTCGATTTAGAACTATTATGCCTAATTCTTGAGCTGCTAAAAATTCACAACTGAAGTCACTCTGCCTAACCTACATTCTTTGTCATTTACATTTCATTCCTACATCTATTTCACAACTTCATGTCAATATAAATTATACTTACATAAAATTTGCTAAAAGAAGTGTATCTTTATTCTCTTTTTAAACCTCACTCTATACCAGGAGATCTAATTATATATACTTTGAAGTCTACAGAAACAAATAGGAAAGTAGTTTTTTTAAATTAGATTATTCCATTTTGTCTGAAATTCCACATGTCAGAACACTTAGCTTTATTTTAAGATATAAGAAAATTCCCATGATATAATTGGTAGCAAAAGCAGTACCACCTAAAATGTAGTAAAATCACCAGTCATTTCACTGATCACATATAGCTCATAAAGAAATGTGTAATTACCCGTTTCTGTTAATCTCACTAATTTATTTCAGTTTGTTTCTGAACCCTTCCTTGGTGTTCATGGTAATTGCTGTTTGACTTTATTCTTTTCTTAGGCTTTTCAACTTACAATAAAGTATGTAATTTATGTCTCAAATTTTGGCTGTCTCTGGTTTCATCACTCTAAGAAATAAAGAATACAAGAAGACTAAGACCTACAAAGGTTTGTACTACACAATGAAGAATATAAAATAAGTCAAAAGCCCATTGAATGAGGAAGTTAAGTTCTAAATGCTTCTAGATATAAAAAATGTTGTTATAGAGTGAAGAAAAAACTAATAAAATGCAGACCAGGAATCACTTAAAATATGCATTTATCATATTTAGTCAATGGCTTTGTACATTGCTTAAGGAATATTTGGTAAAAGACTAAATTGTCATCTGAATGTGAAAGAGAGAAGCAATTAACACCAGCAAATAATAATATGAAGTATAACATTTACTAATTTCTTAAAGTGAAATTAATTTTAATTTGACTAATTAACTTTGAATTTTTTTCTGTAAGACATATTTCAGTTAGATTAAATAAAAACAGATTTAAACAAAGCACAAGTATGTTATATTTTAGATTTTTTTCTTTCAAGGAACTCTGAAAATTCTAAAATCCATCCCCCTCAGGTATGTATATACAGTTATTGCTATTTTTTGTGTCTTCAAAGGTTCAGAAAACTATATAAAGATTTATTTGCTATAACATTTATGATAAAAAAATTAGTAATTTGTAAAATTCAAAATAATATCAGAATGTTGATACATTTTAAATATTATAAGAGAAATTCATATGATAAAGATCTTCCAACCACATATTTTGAGGATGCTTAAATGGGACTTGTTGATTTATATAGTTCAAAAATCATAGAAACCAATTTCATTGTTGTTTCTATTCAATATCAGAAAAGTTAATGTTTTTAGGGCCAGACCCCATATTTAAACTAGGCTGCCATTATAGCACTGTGGTAAACTGGGGTCTTTAAGAAGGAAAAAGCGTTTCACATGAGATTGAAGCACTGGTGGTAGGAACATATTCATCCTTATAAGAGTTGATTCTTGAACTCTGGCATGTGATAGCTAGTCTGATGCATGAGGATCAAAAGGAGTTTAAGGACAGCCTGGGCTAGGAAGTGTGTTCCAAGACAGTCTGAGAGTGAGACCCTGTCCAAAGTAAACCAAAAAAGTTGAATGCAGTGTTATAAAAGGGGCAGAGTCCTTTTTACTTTTCCTGTCTTCTACATGTATCCTTGTTTTTCTATTTTCTGAAACAATTTGGAGCAAAATATGACAGCTCCAAGATCAGCATATATGAGTGTCTAGTTTTTGATATCTAAACCCAAAGACTTGGAGCCAGTTAAGCTATTTTTTTTCTTTATGAATATACCTCTTGTTTTGAAACAGAAAACAGATTATGCCATTATCCCATGTAATCATTTTCCCAAACTATCCAAACAGGATCCCTTGCCTTGTCAAATCAGACCTGCTTTGGTTGAAATTTTAATTCTAATTAGAATTCCTATGTATTTATATAATTAAACATTAGGTCCATTCCTCAATTGCCTCTCATACTCTTACCAAAAAGGAAAAGCATTTTATTTGCTATCTGGCTTTCGTATTTGACCTGTAATTGTTGATAATCATACTAGGTTATTAAAAAAATCTAAGTAAAATATGCTATCTTGTTTTCCACAGATACAAATTTTAACTATTGCAACCCTACATTATGTCAGGGGTTGTCTGAGCTTGCATTATATTCAATAATGACCATCTAATTAGCATCCAGTCATCAGGAAATTCAAACTTAAATTTCAACCATAATCTAGTGCTTCTAGTCTTTCTAATACTGGCTATGATTGCAAAAGTTTATTTCCCCAGGAAGCAGTTACTAAGAAAAATAAGGTACAGTGCACTTATTAGGGAGTGTTCTCAGGGTAAAAAATATCTGTGAAGGTGAAGGAATAAAAATGGATTTTCCAAAGGAAAAAGTTGAATTGTGTCCTACAGAGTTTGAATAATAAGAGGACTCTACACTACTGTACCGATGTGAGACAGAGCCTATCATTTTGTCAGTTATTGGATGCCACCTAAAGAATCTTGAAAAAAGGGTTGGGCAAGGTGGCCCCCTTCAGCTAGAAAATTCCAGATCATGAAGAGTGAGGGTGGTCATTCCCAACAGGGGAGCATAGGTGGTGTGCCACAGCATTTTCAATATATCCTTATCTCCAACCTTTGGATATCTTAAAAAAAAAGTTTTTAATGACTTTTATTAGGAATGTTAATATATGAATATTTTGGCAAATAGATTTTAATTCCATTGGGTTATCTGCTTTTGCCCATTTTCTGCTACCCAGATTTCACTGAGGACCCTTTTCAGAGGGGTATCTGTAATCACTGTCAAGACATGATTGCACCAGTTGGTTATAACAGGGAGAAGGATGCCTCATAGTTCATATTCTCATCTTGAGTCTCTTATATTCTTTCAGCATTCTCTCAACCCCTGATTCTGTCATGTGCCTTGAAGTCTTGGAGCTCGTGTTAGAAGTCTCCCTTAGGGTTGCACTCTAGGAAGCCTCTTATTTTCTGCTTTTATGAGTTTTGAGTCTCCCCAATTTCTACAGCCACCTCCAGGGAAAAGTTTGTCAGGCCAGTAGTGAGAGCAGCACTGATATTTAATCTGCCACTTCCTCTGTAATATTTCCTGGGTACTTGCAAATTAGGTAGAGATGACTTATCCAGGGATAATCACTTTGCTTCTTTTTCTTCTTCCTCCTCCTCCTTTTCTTCTTCTTTTCTACTTTCTTCTTTCTCCTCCTTCTTCCCTTCCTCCTTCCCCTTCCCCCTCCCTCTCCTTTTGCCCTTCCTCCCCCCTTCTCCTCTATCTTCTTCTTTCCCTCTCCTCTTCCTCCTTCTGTTTTATGAGTCTAGCATTCCCCTAATATTATTTGTCATCTATAAAAAGTAAGTTCTCTAACAAAGATGCATGATTTCCCTGTCTCTAGGAAAATGCATCGTTGTTTGTATAGAGGAAAGCCCTATTTGTAAAAGTTTCCCTTTCAGGCTTACCTTTAGAGGAAATTTCAGGATGATGTTAGGACTAAAAACAAAGCTCAGACTAAAAGTGAATGTGTTAAAGGGACTTATGCAGACACACATATATGTTGATAGTAGAGAAAAATAAGGGAAATATAAAATGCAAAGTTCTAAAGTAGCAGAAGCCTCTTTGAACATCTGAAAAGGAGTCACACTGTTGGCTCCATAAGTCAAGTAAAGGTCATACTATGTACCATAGTCATTTTGAAGATCAAATGCATAACAGAAACAAAGTAAGAGCACTTCAGAAACAATTAAAAAGGGACATTTTATATTGCATAATCTAATATGAGTTTTCTTTAAATGAGTTCTAAGACAAATTCCTTTTCATGCTTCCCTTAGAGAGTCACCTTTTATTCTCTGAATATTGTAATGCAGAAATCCATTTTTGAAACACTACAAAAATTTTGTTTGATTTAGTAGCATAGACAAAAATTATTTGAGTTTTTAATTTTAAATATCTGTATCATTACTGACAACCCAGAACTTGACCATGTAGTTCCATATTTCCCTTTGCCATCCTTTTTTGTATGTTGCAATTATATATTGCAAGTTTGAGTAGCAACTACAGATTCAGCTGCCCTCCTAATCATGTAGTAAGTCATAACTGAATTGAAACAATAAATTTTTGAATCAAGTTACATGATATATTCAGGATTCCTACATTGTGTAAGTAGGTCTGAGGCAATGCAAAATCACTCTTGCATGTTGTGGCTTGTTGTTCATATACTGATGTTAGGGTAAAGTTTGGCACCCTTTTTTTTATTTTTCGAGGAAGGGTCTCACTCTAGTCCAGGCTGACCTGGAATTTACTATGGAGTCTTCTCAGAGTGGCCTCAATCACACAAGATTCTTCTACCTCTGCATCCTGAGTTCTGAGATTAAAAGTGTGTGCCACTACACCTGGCTTCGAAATTTGACAAAAAGAAAGTAATTACAATCAACAAACCTTCTTATATACAATTTTAAGGGGGTTTTAGATCTCGCAAGGTAAGCTTATGAGTCCTAAATTAGAAATGCATTGACTAATATAATTTAATTTGACTATAATTTTTCTAGGCTAGTATTTTTCAACAAACATATCTGTTACAGTCAGCCACACACCTCTGGGAAGAATCCCCAAACCAGGCATAGTATATGGAAGGAAATGATTTATTCAAACTAAAGATCCAGGGGAAGTCCCATAAAAATGAAAGAGACTGGTCCTCTTTCGTAAGTCCAAGCAGAGAGAGAAACCCATCACCTACACCATACACACACAGAACAGGAAACAGGCAGGAGGGCAAAAGAGATTTTCTCCTCCTTTATATAGGCTTTGGGTGGGGTTTCACAATTCCATCCCAGACTTAATGGCTTCCTGAGTCTCTGGAATTTCCTTCCTGCACTACCCACACAGGAAAGGATGTGTACTTCTAGCTTCTTTGAACTTCTTTACATTCTGCCCCTTGCCTTCCTGTAAAGATCCTCAAAGTCCCACCCAGGATTACTTGAAAGGTCAAAATTGACAAAAAAAAAAAAAAGTTACCATCACAATATCCATCTCTCATTTTTTGATTGTACTTACCAAATGACCTTATTCATTAGTATAGTAAATAATGATATCTTCCACTAGGTATTCACATTTCAGTTAAGTAATTCTTATAAAATATTTGAAAAATATTTGTAACAGCTGTAATATTATACCAAAATATCCATAAATTCTATTGATCAACCTTATATATACTTCCTGACAATTTTAAGGTGCTCTGGATCCTACATTTACAATGCTAAATTTCATTTACAGGTAAATAAAAATAGAGAAATCATTTTATTCCTTTCTAAATAAAAATTTCAGACTCAGGATTTTCAGATTAATATGCTATACCGGAGTATTTATGTGCAAATTAGATATTTGGCCAAATAATCCACTCAGTGACAGGGAGCCCTTAACTGGATTTGGGAGTTTAGGGTGAAATGCATTGGGAAGCAAAATCTTGGGCCCCCAGAGAGAAATTCACTTCACAAGTGATTTACAAAGAGGCTACTAAAAATAGAATCTAGCCAATTCAGAAATGTGTATCTCTGTTAACCTATACTGATCTCACTCTCCAATGGAGATTCTCTGTATTTTTCAGTAGGCAGCAAGAGAGCCATGGCCTTGCCAACACTGACATCCCTGCAAGAAATGAGCAACATCCCGGCAAAAGATGAACCACCCCAGACTTACTGTGGAGGATCCACATGGAATCCAGCAGAGAGTGGTGGGATAAGCAAGAGACCTATAACCACAACCAGTCAGTCAACCCAGGATAAGCCAGTGAGGCAGACACCAATGATCTTCAACATTACCTAAAGCAGAAGTACATAGGCCCCCTAAGACCTCAACAATAAAGCAGTCTTAATACTCACCCACCATGAAACAGGGAACTGGGCAGAAGAGGGGGCAGAAAGCTTGTAAGAGCCATTGTGGGGGAGAATATCCAGAGACATTTCCCCCCTCAGTAACAACATACAAGAGGGGTAGAACCAGGTTGACTCCTAGGCTATCCATAATCCCATACCACATGGACTGATCCAGTTTGCCCCAGACTCATGGTACACAACCCATCCATGGTGCATGAGGAGGAGGACCCTCAGTGCAATGAGAGCAGGGAGGAAGGAAATGGTGGTACTAACACATGATTTGTTCAAACAAAGTTTCTGCTTAATAAATAATAATAAAATGTTTTGATACCAAAATTAGTATCAAATGAGAAAGGTGAAAAGCCTGTAATGGTAAACATATATTTATTAATTATAAAATGTTTTATTGACCAGTGGGATATCTTTTTTGGTTTAAAAGTGAAATGTTCCCCATAGCTTCATGTGTTAAATACTAATTCTCATACAGGTAGAACACTTGGGAGGTGGATCCTAGCTGGAGGAGGGGGATCACTAGGATAGATCTTGAGGTTAGTTAACTCAGCTCTAAGCCCAGCATTTGGACTGCTTCCACTCAGATATGTTACAAGATATGAGCCAGCTTCCTGCTACTGCCAGGTTTTACCTGCCATGATGACATTTCCCGTCAAGACTGTGGGCTGAAATGAACCTTTTTTTTTTCTTCTATAAGTTGCATTTGGTCAGGTGTTATGTTTGAGAAATGAAATGGTAATTGCTAGATCACAAATTTAAGTGTGCATTGTCTAATATTAGCGAGTACAATGTTTTAATTCATAGAATTAGAAAACAATCAACACTTCAATTAATCTCATTTATAGACAGCAGCATGCATTCTTTCAAATATGACTGACAGATGATGGATAAAATTAACACATCAAGCCTTAGGAGATTTGAATAACACAATTAATGCATTTATTTAAAGGGATATATTTAAAAACACACCTTACTTCTTAACCACCACATATTTTTAAACCCATATGAAATACTTGGAAGTATTGATCACACAAAGGAATCACAGAACATAGAATAATAGTTGCTAGCTGGGATGAA
Organism: Zapus hudsonius; assembly: GCA_004024765.1. Lineage (NCBI taxonomy): Eukaryota > Metazoa > Chordata > Mammalia > Rodentia > Dipodidae > Zapus > Zapus hudsonius. The sequence continues at coordinate 3,966 of PVHP010032279.1, read as the reverse complement.
TCGCTCTGGAAGACATCTTCAGGTGCAAGTATCAAGTCCATGTCCATTCCTCCAGCATCAAGTTCCAGAAGATCAAAATCCACATGGTCAGATTCATCTCAGTGAATCACCCTTCTCCTGGTACAAAATTCTGTCACAGTCAGCCACACACCATTGTGATGAATCTCCAAACAAGGCACAGTTTATTGAAGAAAAGGATTTATTTGTAGCTATAGATACAGGGGAAGTTTCAGGATGCAAAAGTGGCTGCTTGCTCCCCTTTCAGAGGTCCAAGCAGAGAGAAAAACCCACTACCTATACCACACACACACATTAGCAAACAGGAAGGAGGGCCAAGGAGAGAATTTCTCCCCCTTTATATAGCATTATGGTGGGGTCTTACAACCCTTTCCCAGACTTAATAGCAGTCAATATTTATTATTCCTCATCTCAAATCCCTGATTATTGGAAAAAATACTATTCAATAAATCTTGCCTCCTTCGGTATGTTCTATAATAACATTTTCATGAGAATCATATTATTTTATTATATAATATTATTATGAGAAAATATGTACATTGTAGGAGCAAATCTTGAAAAGGAGTCTCCTTTTCCGTCATATCTGAATCCTACCCATTTGGGTCCATCTTCAGTGCACTTACTAGATCTGTCCATAGGTTAGGGGATTATAAAGTACACCAGAGGAAGCCAGTTTTCCTTTTTTTCTTCCCACATTGTGCATTGTTTCTGACAGGTCAATGTCTCTGGATATTCTCCCCCACTATGGCTCTTAACATTATTTCTGCCCCCTTCTTCTCAGTTCACTGAGTCAGGGTGGGTGAGTTTTAAGTATGCTTTATTGTTGAGATCTTACGTGTCTCAGTACCTTTCCCCTTGGTTGTGTTGGGATCATTGGTGTCTGTCTCCATTGACCTTTCATGGGTTATCAGACTTGCTGTGGAGATAGGTCTTCTGTTTGATTCATCACTTTCTCTTAGGTTTCATTTGGGCCCTGTGTGAAGGCCAGAAGTAGATTTTCTCCTGCCAGGATATCAGCCATCATCCAATGTCTTCTTGGTGGAATTGGTTTGGCCCCAGCTCTCTCACTGCCTGCTTAAAAATACAATCAGAATCTCCAATGAAGAGGGAGAATAGTATAGGTTAAATGAGACAAGCATTGATATTATGGCTAGCTTCTAATGGGTGTTGCCACTCTTTAGCTCTCTGGTGCTGGGAACTGTCCCTAGGTGCCCAGATACTTAGTCCCCATAAAATTTTGCCATGGATTCCAACTTCAGTTAAGGGTTCCTTCTCAATAAGCAGATCTCTTAGCAAATCAGTAAGCCATTGATTACCCTCTTCAGTTTAACACATCTATTGCACAGATGAGCATTCTTGATTTGATGTGTTTTTTTTTCCACATAGCAGTGTGTTCAACATTCTTGGACAATGGTCTACATTGTATATCAGTGGTCTCCGCTTTCTCCAAATATCATTGACCAATTTCCCCTGGCAGCTCATGCAACACCTTCCAGTGATACACATGCTACCATCTGGGGGCTGGTTACCATTCTGGATCTATAAGTATCTCTTGGTGTTATTTCATGACACTTTGTGATTTCTTCAGCAGTAGGATCTTACCTTAGGCCTGGTTCAGGTATTCAAGAGCTTTGAAAGAATTTTGTCACTTTTTTGAGACCTCATAGGTCTCTTTGATCAATAGCTCAGTGTGTGAATGAAACAATAAGTGGGACAGGGAGAAGCAGGCCTGAGCATTTATTCTTGAGGTTAGTCTTCCTCCCATTTTGTTCATGGCTACTTGTACCAGGTGGTGCCCACATATTTCTCAGGAGCTTATTGTAGTAAAGCTTGGTATTATGTCAATTCATTATTAGTTTTATTTATTATATGAGTCCTTCCACCCACCCAATCTCCCCCCCCAAGTCTTTCCATCCCCTTTTACAGTCTCTGCATTCATTGACAGATTTTCTTAATGTTTCAACTTAACCTGGTTAGGAACCACACATGAGGGATATTATGCAGTGCTAGGCTGTTCTTGTGTGAAGTTATTAAGAATGATCTGATCAAAGTCCATCCATTTTTCTTTAAATTTTATTATGTCATTTCTCCTGCACAGAATTCCATAGTGTACATGTATATGTGCCACGATTTTGATATCTATTTGTCCAGTGATGGGCATTTGGGTTGATTCCAATTCGTCAATACTATGAATTGAGCTGCTATAAACAGGATTGAGAAAATTGTGTGTTTGGTGAGGAAACTTGGGGGAGATGCCCAGTAGAGGATAGCAGGGTCCTCTGTTAGCTCTATACCCACCCTGTTTAGCCCCTCCACACTGCTTTCCAAAACAGTTGTACAAGTTTGCATTAAAACCAGCAGTGAATGAGGGTCCCTTTTTCCCCCCATCCTCTCCAGCCTCTACTGTTGGTAGATTTTTAAATGATTGCCTTTCTGTCTTGAGTTAGATGGAATCTCATTGTTGCTTTGATTTGAATTTCTCTGATGATTAATGACATTAAACATTTTCTCAAATGGGAGTTGGCCATTTGTATTTCTTCCTCTGTGTATTCCCTGTTGAGTTCCATTCCGCATTTTGGGAGAGGGCTGTTTGATTTTTTTCTTTTAATTTTTTGAGTTCTTTTTAAGTTCTAAATATTAGACTTCTATCCATTTTGTAGCTGGTAAGGATTAACTACCAGTTTGATCCTGCTCTAGTGCCTTTGAGCATAGTATGCTTGTCTATAAAGAAGCTTTTTAGCTTGATGAGTTTCCATTGGTTAATTGATTGTTGCACTTCCAGAGCTATCAGTTTTGTTCAACAAGTTTTTCCCTCTGCCTATCTCATAGAATGTTCCCCATTTTTTTTCCTTCAAGGTTTTCAGAGTTTCGGGTCTTACATTGAGGTCTTTTATAAATTTGGAGTTGATTTTTCGACATAGTGTGATGAGAAGATCTAGTTTCATTTTATTGCTATTATTTATTGAATTTGTTCAGCACCATTTGTTAAAGTACCTATCTTTACTCCAGTTAACATTGTTATTATCTTTGTTGTATATATATATATATATATATATATATATATATATATATATATATATATATATATATATAGTTATATAGAGAGAGAGAGGGAGAAAGAGAGACAGAGACACAGAGAGAAAGTTATATAGAACTATAGTTACTTAAGCTTAGGGTGGGGTCTTCAGTGTAGTTCCATTGTTCTATCTATCTATTTTTGTGCCACTACAAGGCTGTTTTTGTTACTATGGCTTTGTAGTATATTTTAGGTAGGGTACGGTAATACGCCCTGACATTCTTCTTTCACTAAGGATGGCTTTGGATATCTGAAGCCTTTTGTCATTCCAAATTAATTTGGACATTATTTTTCCCTATGTCTGCAAAGAAGGAGGGTTGTATTTTTATTGGTGTTGCATTGAACCTGTATATAGCTTTAGGAAGTATTGCCATTTTCACAATATTAATTTTACCTATTCGGGAACATAGAAGATCTTTCTACCTTTTTTAAATATATATTTATTGTCCATAATGAGTTACATTATTTAGTGGGCAAACCATGCGTTGTTATCCCGAATTCCCCACTTCCCCCCCTCCCCATCCCTGATCAGTTGTATATCCTCCTTCGTGGGCTGTCTGTATTAGTCCTTGTGGCAAGGGATCCTGTATATCTTAGTACTCATCTCAGTCTTCCTTACCCAAGTGTGTTGTTACTGATGGGTGCTATGCCTCCGGACCTTCTCCCCCACCACGGCTCTCACAATCTTTCCGCCCCCTCTTCCGCTCAGTTCCCTGAGTCGTGGTGGGTGAGTAATAAGGCTGCTTTAATGTTGCGAGCTTAGAGGTCCTTGTGTCGAAAATCCCTGGTTTCTGTTTCAATGGCCTATCCTGTGTTGATTGAATGACTGTGGTTATAGGTCCCTTGTTCATCATTCATTGTCTGCTGAGTTC
>PVHP010032278.1:0-20424 GCA_004024765.1 Zapus hudsonius | reverse complement strand
CCAATTTTGTTATTAAATTTCCCCTGCACCCCAGGGAGGGAGGAGGGAGGGTTAGGGTTTTTTTTTTAGTTGTATATAAAGTAAGAGAACTATATTTTTTTCTGGTACTTGTAAATTGAGCCAAGATCTTTCTTATGTTGAACACATGTTCTACCACTGAGCTATATTCTCAGCCCCAAATTATATTAGTGATGCCAAAACTCAAGATACAACCAAAGTATATATATATATATATATATATATATATATATATATTTTTTTTTTTTTTTTGGTTTTTCTAGGTAGGGTCTTGCTCTAGTCCAGGCTGACCTGGAATTCACTATGTAGTCTCAGGGTGGCCTTGAACTCACAGCGATCCTCCTACCTCTGCCTCCCGAGTGCTGGGATTAAAGGCATGCACCACCATGCCCGGCCAACCAAAGTATATTCTAAATTGGAAACTTAGTAGGAATTGGTTTGGGCTGGAATGTAGGCTAGAAAGGCCAAGTGAAACAGTTTTCTGAGCATTTGTCAATGAGGGGTCCTGGTCTCTTAAATTGGAGTTCTCTCAGAGTTAGTATACCTCAGGGCTCGGAGACCATCTTTTTTATAAATGTGTAAGTCATTGGTTTAGATAGTTATCAGACTACACTGATGCTATGAAGGAGAGATTGTGGGTTATTCAACTGGCTTGATTAGCTTTTTAATGTTTCCATCCTTAATCCTGATGGAAATGGTATTTGTGATCTCTTAAAAAAACTAAAATGAGGACCCGGTGTGCAGCAGTAGGGTGCTGGTGGTGGCAGCAGTGATCCGAGCCTGAAGAGGCCCCTCCCCCAGTCTGGTTATGCTCTGGCCCTTGGCTGGACTCCTATACAATTTATTTGATGTTTTATTTTGGTTTTCCTTCCCCCCCCCAAAAAAAAATAACCTGTTGGCGAGCCCCTGCCCTTTAACTAGCTCCCTTGGCCAGGAGAGGGAGCCATGGCCTTGGTGACTGCCCTCCTCCCTTGCACTACAGCCCTAGTGTGGGGAAGAGGGAGGTGTTGCTTGTGGTTTAGGGTTTTAGTTTTTGTGTTTTTTAATTCAATTTGGAATCAGAAGGCTGTGGATTCTGGCGAATGGTCCTTGTTTCCCCCCCTCTCCCCTTCTCCCTGGTCTGGTCCTGTTCTCCACATCCCTTCATATCCAGGTACCACTTTACAGACTGGGGACCAGTCCCCTTCCCTGCCTGTATTGTGTCTCTTCCCAAACCCCCTGAGGGGTAGCCAGAAGAGAGGGGAGGGGAGGGGACCTGCTTCTTCCTCAGGCACCTGAGAGGGCCCTGCCCCCATGGGCTTCATCTTCTCCTGGGGGCTCTCCCTGACACATTTGTTAAATCAAGCCTGAATAAAACTACAAGTTTAATATGAAGCCTCCAGAAAACAAAACAAAACAAAACAAAAAACCTAAAATGAGGGCTGGAGAGATGACTCAGTAGTTAAGACAGTTGCCTCCAGTGCCTAAGGCCCTGGGTTCAATTCCCCAGGACCCACATAAGCTAGACTCTAGTATGCTCTTTCTCTCTCTCTCTCTGCTTAAAAATGAATAAAGTATAAAATAAAATATTTATTAAAAAAACTAAAATGATGTGATCAAAATGGAATAGAACCTTGAAAAACCGAAAAGTAATATATATGTGTAAAAAAATTCAAGTAAATGAAAAAAACCCAAAGTGGTAAATGCTTGTTTTGAGGGTAAAAATGCCTATTTCAGTAGAGTACTCAACATAGTTTTCTTTTCAGTTTGTAAACTATTACATTTATTCATGAAGTCAGGAGAAAAGGGAAAATCCACAAACCAAGGGAAGGGGAATGAGTACACCTATATTCATCAGTTGTTGATTAATCAAGCAAGGCAAATATGTGTATTAATATAAATTTCCATGAATTCAAGGCCATCCTGAAGCGACAGAGTGAGTCTAGATCAGCCTGGGCTAGAGTGAGACCCTGCCACAAAAAACTTTGTTTGTCCTGTAGGCTCAGTGGTTAAAGGTATTTGCTTGCTAAGTCTGCCAAATCCAGTACCAATGTAAAACCAAATGCACACAGTGACACATATGTCTGGAGTTCCTTTGCAGGGGCAAGAACCCCTGGCATGCTCATTCTCTCCAGATAAGGGGCTTTACTTATTAGCTGACAACTTGGGAACATGAAAGTCCAAGACTGAGTAACCTATGTGTTCAGCCCCTGAGGATTTTTTGACTACATCAAAGCATGGTGTCTAGAATGGATTTAGGAGCAAGTGTTTTCCTGGAGGTTATCCATTCTGGGTGTTGTGGAGCTGTCTGAGTAGATAAAACACTTGCCATGCAAGTGTGAGGACCAGAGTTGGGACCCTCAGCACCCATGTAAATTGCCAGGTGTGGGCATGGTGGCCACTTGTAATCTCAGCACTGGGGAGGCAGAAGTGGGATCTCCTGTGATAAATTGACTAGACAACATGTACATGCCCAAAATGAAAACACAACCCTCTCTGGAAAAGGAACAGAATCCTTTTCCAGGGTAATGCTGCTGTACTACCCACCCTCCCTACCCCTACTCCCTCAGCATTGCACACTGGAGACCAAGCCTCCACCACACAAACCTGGGAGGGGGCAAACCCACCTGTGATTGTGACTTGGGTGCTTATTAATGCAGTCCAACACAAAATTATAAACTTAAACACTGCAAGATTTTAATTTCATTTTATATTTTGTTATTCATTTGTAAGGAGACAGACAGAATGGGTTTGCCAGGGCCTCTAGTCATTGCAAATGAACTCCAGTCCATTGAATGGTGCTACCCAACAGTTAAAGCAGCTCTTTCCACCTCAGTGAATGTAACCAAGTTAATTCCTCTCAGGCATGCCCAGAGGCTAACTTAATCTAAATAATTCCTCATAGATGACTCTAGGTCATGTCAAACTGTAAATCAGTAGAAGCTATCACAAGTGCTATTTGGAACATAATTGTGTTGTCTTTTCTACAGATATTGAAGCACAGATTCGAGAAATTCAAGGCAAGAAGGCGGCTCTTGATGAAGCCCAAGGAGTGGGTCTTGATTCTACAGGTTATTATGATCAGGAAATTTATGGTGGAAGTGATAGCAGATTTGCTGGATATGTGACATCAATTGCTGCAACTGAACTTGAAGATGTAAGTCATTAATTATACAGGAGGCAGGCTTTAGATTTTGAGAGAAACTAAGAAATATAAAAGTTTTTTCTCTCCTTTTTACTCTGGAGAGGCAATATTTTTTAAAAAATTGATTTTTACTAATTGTGAACTTTATTATGTGAACATATTGCAAATTGGTTATATTCTCATTGGATTCCCTCTTCCTCATCCCCATTTCACTAAGGGCCCCCTCCTCAGTGGGTTTCTCAGTATTCCATGTAGGGTTATGAATGTACCAGTCTTGTTGGGTAGGACTCCTTCTCACCCTGTGGCTCTTAACAATCTTTGCATCCCTGTTCTGAAATATTCCCTGAGCCTGGGAGGAGAGGTAAATTTTTAAAGTTTAAATTTTGTGGGTAATTTTGAGACAGGGTCTTTTATACCCAGGGCTGAACTCAAATTTACTATGTAGCTGAGGCTGGCCTCCACTTTTGGATTATGGGATTATAGTTGTGCAAACCAGGCCTGGTTTTCAATGTGTCAAAGCCAGCATTCTCTCCCCTCCCACCTTGTGTGGTGTTTGGTTTTTTGAGGTAGTGTCTCTTTCTAGCCCAGGCTGACCGAATTCACTATGTAGTCTCAGCGAGGCCTCGAACTTGTAGCAATCATCCTACCTCTGCCTCCTGAGTGCTGGAATCTTGTTTGTTTTTGAGACAGAGTCTTCCTATGTAGTTCAGGTGTCTCAGTTCTTGTGTGCTGGCATTCTTTCTAAGGTTCAGAAACTTCCCTGGATAGAGCTCTGACTCTTTCTATTAAAGACTATGGTCACAGGCACCTGCAAGCCATTTCTATTGTGAAGTAATCCCTGTTGGTACCTAATCCTCTATCTTGTGAAGAAGTGACTTAACTGTAAATAGTCCTGTGATTTGCCTTCCCCCTTCCCTTCCCAATAGACTAGCACTACAGGCCTATGTCACTATATCCAGTTTATCTGACTTCTTTCTGAGGACCAAACCCAGGGCCTTGCTCACTATAGACACTTTACCAGTGAGCCACTCTCACCCCAGCCCATCCTCCTCACTGTTCCTGAGACAGGGCATCACTATGTGGTGCAGATTAAGTGCTAGGATTACAGCCATGTCCTTAGCTTGTCCTAGTGACTTGACTTGATGCTTACACGCTTAGCTCTTGTGACTTATTTCTGACTTGCTCTTAATGCTATTTTTCTCCCTCTGGTATCTTTATATAAATTCTTTATGTTCATGAGCTTTGTGTGTATTTTTGTTACAGTTACTATAGGAGGCAACTGCTTATTTTGAAATATGCCTTTAAAACATTTTATGTAAATTTTGAAATACACCTTTAAAGCATTTTATGAAAAATTTGAAACACACCTTTAAAGCATTTTATGTAAATTATATGTGTTTTCTTTAACCATCCTGAACATACAAATCTGGTGAAATTTCTAATTACCTTTATTGACAGTTTCAGGATTATGACAGACATTTCAACAAACAGAAAAATAGACAAGACAGTGGAATGTAAAATGTAGCACATGGGCTAGTATTCTTCACCCTCCTCTCCTTCAGCACTATCAGCTCCATACCTAGGTGAGGGCAGGCCTCAGCATTGGCTTACCTCCTTTTTTTTTTTTTTTTTTTTTGAAGATATGGTCTTAACTCTAGTATTTGCTGACCTGGAATTCACACTCAGCAGAGGCTGGCCTCAGACACAAAATAGTCCTACTTCAACCTCCCAAGTGCTGCTGGGATTATAGGCATGAGCCACCATGTCTGGCTTCTGAACACTTTTTACATGGTGAAGTACTAGACAATTTTCAGCTTGTCTGACTGGTTATTTTTTATGAAATTCAAGTCACATTTTACTGTTTTGGCAGTAAAACTTCTATTTTTTGAAGTAGGGTTTCACTGTAGCCCAGGCTGCCCTACAATGGCACTCTCTAACTCCAGGCTGGCTTCGAGCTCACAGCAGTCCTCCCATCTCTGCCTGGCAGCACTTTTTTTCCTTGAGAGAAATGGTGGAAATGTGAAAGTCTCAAAGATGAACTTTCTAGAGGCTACCAGAGACTTGCATTAGTCTGGTTCACTGTCTTGTCACTTTCCTTTCTCATTATTTTGAGACAGGGCCTTGCTACTGTATTTCAAGCTGGCTTTGAATTTACTGTGTGAACTTACTTGCCTATAGCAAGCTGGCTTTGAACTTATTTACTTACTTTTGGTTTTTCAAGGTAGGGTCTCACTTGAGCCCAGGCTGGCCTGGAATTCACTATGTAGTCTCAGGTTGGCCTTGAACTCACAGCAATCCTCTTACCTCTGCCTCCCAAGTGCTGGGATTAAAGATGTGTGCCACCACACCCAGCTGAGAGGAAGAAAGAGAAGGGGAGAGGGAGAGAAGAGATATGGGTGTGTCAGGGCCTCTAGCCACTGCAAATGAACTCCAGATGTATGTACCACTTTGTGTTTCAAGCTTTATGTGGGTACAGGGGACTCATACCCAGTTGTTAGGCATTGCAGGTAAGCACCTTAACTGCTGAGCTATCTTTCCAGCCCTTGAACTTACTCCTGCTTCCTGAATGCTGGGAATAGAGATAATGCTCACCACCATGCCTACCTTTAATGTTTTTTTATAGCTAAAATAAAAGAAAGTAATGTCAAGCCTGGTGTGTGGCACATGCCTTTAATCCCAGAACTCGGGAGGCAAAGGTAGGAGGATCGCTGTGAGTTCAAAGCCACCCTGAGACTACATAGTGAATTCCAGGTCAGCCTGGACTAGAGTGAGACCCTACCTCGAAAAACCAAAAAAAAAAAAAAGTATATAGTCCATGTTAAGAAAAAAGTTCTCACGTCATTTTATTTGTTTTTTATTTTTAGGTTTTTCGAGGTAGGGTCTCACTCTAGTCCAGGCTGACCTGGAATTCACTATGTAGTCTCAGGGTGGCCCTGAACTCACAGTGATCCTCCTACTTCTGCCTCCCGAGTGCTGGGATTAAAGGTGTGTGCCACTATGCCTGGCTCTCACTTCCATTTTTAAATATATGAGATGTTAAAATCTTGAATTATCCAGAGTTGCGTTAACAAAACATTTTTTGTTGTTTATTTTTTTTTATTTGAGGGGGGGGGGAGAGAGAGAGAGAGAGAGAGAGAGAGAGAGAGAGAGAGAGAGAGAGAGAGAGAGAGAGAGAGAGAGAGCAGAAAGACAAAAAAATATGGGCATGGCACCAAAAACTAACTCCAAATGCATGCACCACTAGGGAATTGAATCTGGGCCATCAGGTTTTGCAAGCAAGTGTCTTTAACTGCTGAGCCATCATCTCTCCAGCCCTAGAGCTGCACCTTTTTTTCCTTTTCCTTTCCCTTTTTCTTTATTTTCTCCCCCAAGGTAGGGCCTGCCTTACTCTAGTTCTCACATTGGCCTCAAACTCTCTATGATCCTCCTTTTAAGTGCTGGGATTAAAGGCTGTGGCACTACTCCCACAAGGTACACTTTTTATGCTAGGAAAGTAACAGCATATAACACTATTCTTTTTAAACAGACCACTAGGGAAGCAAAAACAAATTATTATTCACTTGTTACTGTAGTTAAAGCATGCTTAAAAAGAAGCTGAAGAGTTTTCAGTAGACTTGTTAATTGTTAAATTACAGATTTCATCATGCTGGTTTTTAGTTCTAACATTTTGTTTTGGCTATTCGGGGGGGTTTCATTGCAGGACGACGATGACTACTCATCATCTACAAGCTTGCTTGGTCAGAAGAAGCCTGGATATCATGCCCCTGTGGCATTGCTTAATGATATACCACAGTCAACAGAACAGGTGATTTTTTTTTTTTTTTTAAAACTTTATTCAGCTTAAGAAAAGTGAGTTTCCTGTGGGATTTGATTCTGAGAATGTTTTGAGGGAGCTGATTTGGGAGAATTAGATATTATAATGGTGGTTATTTCCACAGGTCACTGACCTGTGGAAACATAATATACTGTGCTATTTCCATATGTCTAGCCAAACTTTAACCACTGAGCTACTTGCATTTCCCCAATCCACTACACTTGCTTGTTACTTTTGTTTTGTTTTGTATTGTGTGTCAGCCATACAGATTTTGTTTTTTGAGACAGGGTCTTGCTTTTTTGTAGGCCAGACTGTCTTCAAACTCAAGATTCTTTTGCTTTAGCCTCCCACGTTCTGGAATCACAGGTGTCTATCACCGCACCCAGCTATATACGTTATTTTTTCATATTAAAATTTATCCACGCAGTGACACAGAATGTATCTTTTATTTTTTTTTAAAGATGCTATTTATTTCTGTGTAGAAAGAATGAATGAATATGAGAGAATGAGCATGCTAGGGAACCTTGCCTTTTTAAGTCTAGATGCATGTACTACTTTGTACATCTGGCTTTACATGGGTACTGGGGAATGAACCCAGGCCAGCAGTCTTTGTAAACAAGTGCCTTTAACCCCTGAGACATCTCCCCAGCCCCTAGAATGTATCTTTTCATAGTACATATGTATTGAACCTTCAATTTTTCTTGATACTCTACTTGATTATTTAATTGAGTGGGTATTAAATGAGACATACCTTTTTTTCAGTATGACCCATTTGCTGAACACCGTCCTCCAAAGATTGCAGACCGGGAAGATGAATACAAAAAACATAGGCGGACCATGATAATTTCCCCGGAACGTCTTGATCCTTTTGCAGATGGTAATTTCTTTCCCACTTTTCTACAAGTATTCAGAAATTTGTTTTAAGTTGTGTTTAGCCTTTTGATTTTTTTTTTTTTGGCATGCTTATAAATTTGCTTTTCGTTTTTAAAAATCCCCGTTATGTATTTGGTTGAAGTCACAGATGCCATGTTCGCCTTTATAATGCAAGTTTTCTTTCCAGGTAGAAGGACAAGAAAATAATGAGCCAATGCCATAGAAACGCAAAGGGTTAAAGGTTTTTCTTTTACTTTTGTTTTGGGTACTCTTTATACTTTGAACAAATGTGTTTTTCTGCTCAAAATACTTTCAAACTATTGAAAGTTTTCATTCCAAAATCTAGAGTTTTAGAAATACTACTTTTGAGAAACTGTTTCTCACACTAGAATTCCCCTTTGTTATAGCTTAGTAAATGCACCTACTTTGCTCTAAGCATACTTAAAATTAAAGCAAAAGTATGTATACAAAGACTTTGATCATTTTAATAGTTGGAGTCTGTTTTGCTAATTTTAGTGTGCAAGTCAGCACAAGGGGCATAGTGAGCCTGATGGAAGCTTTCCTCAGGTGAGTGAGTTCCACAGTCAAAATTAGGTGCCTGTTTTTTTGTTTTTATTTTTTTTTAATTAGATTCTGTTGCAGGTTTACAAACTAGACTTTCAGCCTGCATGAATTAATAGGGATATTCTTTTCTTTACTTGCGTAATTGTAATTGATTTAAACATGTATGTCAGAATTCACAGGCCCATACTAACTGTCCTTAATTTCTTTCCTACAGCAGTACTGCTATATGCCAGTCCTGTCTGCATTCTTAAGGGTGCAGTTCAACACATCCTCTCTAGATTATGGTGAAAAAGTATTCCAAAGGAAGTCTTATCAGAGTTAGTGTCAGAAAGAATGACACTATCAATTGGGCATGATCGTTAGCATAGGAAATGTCTTAGAATTTTATTTTATTTTATTCAAAATTATAAAGCTATACTACTTGTATAGCTATTATCACATTTCTAAAGCATAGTGTACCTTTGGGAATCTTGTATATATACTATTTGGGCTTCTTTAAGATACTTTGAAGTTTAAAAAGCAAATGTTGAAACTTGAACCAAGAGACTAACACATCTCTGTACACTACTTCTGTAGGCTTCATCATAACTGGTAGAAGTAAGTCTTAAGTAATGTTTCCAGTTATATATATATTTTAAAGAAATAAACTTGTTTTGGGTCCAAATAATTTAAAAGTATGAAGCCCTTTTGAGTAATGTGACATCAGAATAAGATTGTAGGTATACTTTAAAAATCAGATGTTCTGAGCTACATTTAGAACACTGTATGAAGAGTTTACCTAGTCAGTTATTTGTAGTTAGGATTTTAACAACTTGTAACAGGTAATGTTTTGAATATAAACATCTTTCCAAAGTGTTACTAATGGTAAAGAGATAATTTTCTAGGCTTCTATTCTGCTGCTTGAAGTCAGAACTGCTGATGGAGACAAAGGCACGAAAGTGTACGTATTCCGGATTAGCAACCCAGGAACCCATCACTTCTGAAGACTAAACTGTGCTGTCATTTTGTTTTTTATATGCATTAAAATATTTGTTTTAAACTGCTGTAGATATGTTTGTGTTCAAACAGGTTAAATTGATCAGCAAACTCAATAAAAAGTAAGATGTATAATTAAAGTTTTCCATCAAAAATAAATTAAATGATAATGGAATAACATAATATTAGAGCAGGGCAGACATTAGATAATGGTACTATCCTTTATTTATTGTACTCTTGTCCTGTTGCTGTTCTTTTCTGCAGGAGGGAAGACCCCAGATCCTAAAATGAATGCTAGAACTTACATGGATGTTATGCGAGAACAACATTTGACTAAAGAAGAGGTATGTGAACTTGGCTTTTATTGTAATGTTTGTGAAAAATTGTAAGGATACTTGAGATTGAGCTGTCTGTCTGTCTATCTATCTATCTCTATCTATCTATCTAATTTATTCATTTTTCAAGCAGAGAGAGAGAGAGAGCACCAGGGCCACTACCTTGTGGGTCTGGCTTATGTGGGTCCTGGGGAATTGAACTGGGGGCCTTCAGCACTGGAGGCAAGTACCGCTGAGCCATCTCTCCAGCTCGAGACTTATTATAACAGCAGTAATATTTAATGGTATTAATAAATTTAAGTTGAGAGAATCTTGTTCTCAAATTGTATCAGTTTTCAAAACTTTGTTTCTATGAATCTTTCTAGTTGGTGGCCAAAGGGGAACATTCATTGAGTATTCCCCACACTCGCCTGCTTGCTGTTACTTGTTCTTACTTCAGTCTCTTACTGATCTTAGAACTTACTAATTTTTTTTTTCCCCTTCATGAACCTTGATGATTCTTATGTCTCAGCTTCCCATGGATTGGGGGATTACAGATGTGTGTGGCTATGCTTAGCTTTTTTTTTTTTTTTTTCCGAGATAGGGTCTTGCTAGTAGGCCAAGCTTACCTGGAATTCATTATGTACTCTCAGGGTGGCCTCAAACTCACAGTGATCTCCTACCTCTGCCTCCTGAGCACTGAAATTAAAGGAGTGCATCACCAGGCCCAGCAGCTTACTTTTTATGTGGGTTTTGGGAATCAGATTCAAGTAGTCTCTCAGGCCCTCCTCAGGACCTCATGCTTACAAAAAGAAGTGCTTTTAACCAATGAGCCATCTCCAGCTCATTGTGTTTTAATAGCCTCTATACCTTTATTATGAACATATATGTAACAGAATTTGTTGGTGAATTAAATGGTAGTTATAGAACCTTGTTTTAAAATGAGTGGATTAAATGTATATTTTTGATTCAATTATACATAGCATTTATGTAAATACAAATAGTTTCATTTTCACTTGCTCTCTGTTTAGCTTTTTTTGGGAGGGTTTTGCTACATACTTCTAGTAGGTTTGGTACTTCAGTTTTAAAGTGTTTTTGTAATATTTTAATTCTCCACTGTTGGAGATTTTTCCTTTAAACAAGAAAGATTTTACTTTAGTAATTACAAAATATGATATTCTCTTAAAATTCTTTTGTCACTTTTACCTACCTAACTACATATTTTGGGGTTCTGGGAATTGAATACTAGGCATGAGGTATCGGTGAACAACCCCCCCCCCCCCTCTGAACGATTTAAAGATAAATGTTCTCTACAAGTCAGCTATTATAGCCTACACCTGTAATCTCTGCATTCAAGAGGCTGAGGCCAACCTGGGCCAAAGTGAGAGCCTGTCTCAAAAAAAAAAAAGGTTTCTGCTTTTTCAAAGGAATTTTTTTTTTCCAGAGAGAAATTAGGCAACAACTAGCAGAAAAAGCTAAAGCTGGAGAGCTAAAAGTCGTCAATGGGGCAGCAGCCTCCCAGCCTCCCTCAAAACGAAAACGGCGCTGGGATCAGACTGCTGATCAGACTCCTGGTGCCACGCCCAAAAAGCTGTCAAGTTGGGACCAAGCAGAGGTAATTGTTGCTTTTACTGATTAATGCTGAAAGTTTTTTTTTTTCCTCTATAGACCGTATTAGTGTTTGGGTTTCTATAACAAGTTACTGTGCAGACTTGATAGCTTAAATGGCAGAAGCTTTTATTTTCTTCCGGTTATGGAGCTTTGAAGTACAAGATCTTGCCAGCAGGGTTTGTGTTTGGTGAAGGATTTCTTTCATTTTGTTGATGGCCATTTCTCACTGCTTCCTTTCATTCCCTTTTCTCTTCTCCCCTTTCTAAGAGGTCCCCCCAATGAGGTCCTCATCCTGTGATCTCATTTAACTTTAGTCCCTTAACTAAAGGTGCAGGCTCCACATGTAATCACACCCAGGTTAGAAGTTCAGTACGTGAATGGGTACAAAGGGGCACAGTTCATTCTATACCTTGGGTAAAGGAATGCTCCTTTTATAGTAATCCTTTTATTAATTTTTAAGATACTTTTATTTATTTGAGAGAAAGTGAGCACATGCTTGGGCCACTCCTAAATGAACTCCAGGTGCATGCCCTCACTACTTTGTGCATCTGGCTTTATGTGGGCACAGGGTGTTCAACCCAGGCGAGCAGGTTTTGCTAGCAACCACCTTTAACTGCCAAGCCATCTCCTCAGACCCTGGAGTGTTACTTTAAACATGGTGATGTTACTTTATGGAAATTGAGTACAATATAATAGTAGTCTTCCTTATTTTCTAGATGGATAATTTAAGGCTTTGACTACAGTTGGCATTTTAGCAATACTATTAAATTTTTGGCTAGCTCATGCTCCTAGAAGACCTTCTATTTGTTTAGAAAAAATGCTTACACTGGCAAAATACGTGTAACAAAACTTACTATTTTAATCATGTACAGAGTTATGGTCAATCATTTACATTGTCATTGCTCTGCAGCTCTACCCAAAAAGAAACCCTAATCTTTAGTAATTCTCTGTTCTCAGAGAGTACTTTTCTACCCTAGGTTCTTTGTATTAGTTTTTTTTTTTTGGTTTTTCAAGGTGTAGGGTCTCACTCTAGCCTAGGCTGACCTGGAATTCACTATGTAGTCTCAGGGTGGCCTTGAACTCATGGTGATCCTCCTACCTCTGCCTCCCGAGTGCTGGGATTAAAGGCATGCGCCACCACACCTGGCTGTTTTAGGTTATTAACATCAGCAAAACATGTTTTCCATTCTTTATCCTAAACTAAGCCATACAGAAAACCTTTCACTGACCCTTGTACCTTCTTTCTAGATACCATCCCATTTTTTGTTACCTACCACAAAGTGCTTTGAATTAGTTGTCTGTATATGCTGTCTCTGCTATCTAGTTCTGGTCTTTGGCATATATCCCTCTATCAAACCATCTTATTGCAGTCACTTGGCCTTGTTAAACCCATAAGTCTTCTCTAATAAGACTTCATGTTATTTAGTCTATATCATTAGACTTGAGACCTTTTCTCTCTTCTTAGCCTTTGGGCTTCATACTCCCCTCATCGGCTGCCATTTCTCATTCTTGTTTATTGGCTCTTCTTCCTTGCTTATAAACATTGGGGTGTTCTAGTGTGTAGTCTTTTGAAATTTTTTTCCACTTACATTCACTTCCTAGGATCTCATTTCTGTTTCTATATTCTAGTTTCATAAGACAATTCCAAAATTGAGAAATTTGTCTCTTTATCCCTCACATTTGTCTAACCTGATATCTGGATATTCACTGGGCATTTCCTTTTATTTTGGTTACTTGAAACAGGGTTTCATGTAGCCCAGGCTGGCCTTGAATTTACTATGTAATCAGGGAATGCCTTTGAACTCTTGGTCTCCTCCCTCCACCTCCTGAGGGCTGGGATTATAGGTGTACTTTACCACACCTGATTAATTTAGTGCTGGAAATTAAACCTGCATGCAGGCATTCCAGCAAATGAGCTACAAACCCTTGCCTGCCAAGTATAGTAGTACAAACCTGTAATCAGTCTAAGCACTAGGGAGGCTGAGGTGGTAGGATTGTGTGTTCCAGGCCAGCCAACACTACACAGTTCTGCAGTATTGGCTGTCACTTAAGTCTACTTCTAATAATTTTTTTTCATAGATCTTGCCAGCATCATTTGGAGTAGTATTTGGTACAGACATGATTGTGGTAAAAACTTATTTCAAGAATTGAAATCATGTAACAGTATGTGATTATAAGAATATTTAAATAAACTTGCAATAATTTAATCCAATGCATCCTTTGTTAAGACCCCAGGACACACTCCTTCCTTAAGATGGGATGAGACACCAGGTCGTGCAAAAGGAAGCGAGACTCCTGGAGCAACTCCAGGCTCAAAAATATGGGATCCTACACCCAGCCATACACCTGCAGGAGCTGCTACTCCTGGACGAGGCGATACACCAGGCCATGCAACACCAGGCCATGGGGGTGCAACTTCCAGTGCTCGTAAAAACAGATGGGATGAGACCCCTAAAACAGAGAGAGGTATTTCCCGTAGAGAGTGGGCATATGCTTGGGTGAGACGTCGACTTGCGTGGTGTGTTTCAAACTGAGATGTGTTTTATTCCTTGCTAAACATGCAAATAACCGACTGCTGTGCAAATAGATTAAGCAGGTAACTCTTGAGAAACCTGAACACATCCTTGGGCACTTTATCATGTAAACTATATCCCAACACTGTACCCCTTAAAAAAACCAAGCAAACCAACAAACAAAAATAATTTGGAGACAGGGTCTTGCTGTGTTGCCCAGGGTAGTTCTAAACTGCTGGTACTCTTGCTGCAACCTCCTGAGTGCTTGGATTACAGGTGTGTGCCACCATTTATTTTTTTTTTTTTTAAAGAATGTCACCTTAAAATTTTTTTTTCTTCCATTGTGGTCAAATATACCTAGCATTAAAAAAAAAATGGGTAGAAATGGCTCACCAGCTAAATGTGCTTTACAAGCCTGCTACCTCTTCAGCTCCATGTAAAGGAATGTGCGTCTGCCTATAATCCCAATGTGTTGACAGCATTGGGAGGTGGAGCAAGGAGAGTCCTGAAGTTTGTAAGCAGCAGAGGCAAAAGAACATGTTTCAGATGATGGTGGAGGAGAGTAGAAACACCTTGAGGTTGTCTTTTCTCTGCACACATTAATAGTGTTATCAGTTATTTAAAGTGTTTTGAGTTTTTTTTTTAATTTTAAAAATTTTTTCGAGACAGTCACTGTAATCTAGGTTGTTCTGAATGCACTATGTAGATTAGGACTGTCCTGTGACTCATTCTAGCAGTCTTCCTTCCTCAGACCCTGGAGTACTCAGTTTATAGGCATGAGCCCACTTAAAATTGTTAACAGTATTTAGGAATGCTTAGTATGTAATGGATGAATTAAACAATATACAATTTCCCTTGCAAAGTACTTTTAGCTTCATGGAGAAATAAAGGACATAGCTCAAGACAAAACAGTGGATAGCTCTGTATACGAATACTGTGAATGGTCAAAAAATGCTGTTTTCCTGTTATTATGTATGCTGTTATAATTAGTGAAAAACAAAAAATAATGAAATGGAACATGAAAACTTCAAATGTGCCGTTTTAGGGATAGCCTGCCTGCCTCCTTCCCTCCCTTCTCTCCCCTTCTTTGTGTGGTATATGTGTGTGTATGTGGGTGCATGTGTATGTTTGGTTGAGCATGTTTGTGTGTGTACATGCTTATGGAGGCCACAGGTAGATACCAGGTGTCTTCAGCAATCTTTTTTTTAAAGAAATAAATTATTTGAGAGAGAATGTGTGAAAGAAAGGGGCAGAAAGTGAGAGAGAGAATGGGTGTGTCAGGGTCTCCGTCCACTGTAACTGAACCTGAACTCCAAACACATGCGCATCTGGCTTTTATGTGGGTCCCGGGGAATTGAACTTGGGTCCTTCTGCTTTGCAGGCAAACACCTTAACTGCTAAGCCATCTCTCCAGCCCATCTGCAGCAATCTTATTGTGACAAGAAAGATCTCTCATTGAACCCAGTGTTTACCAATTTGGTTAGTCTAGCTAGCTAGCTTGCCCCAGGGATCTGCTTGCCTCTGCCTCTCAATTGCTGGGGTTATAGGCACATGCTGCCATGCCTGGCATTTGTGTGGATTCTGGGGATCTGAATTCAGGTTCATGCTTGTATGTTGAACACTTTACCTACTGAGCCATCTTTCCAGCCCCTACTTTTGAGAATAATAATAAATATGTAATCTTTTTGCAAATAGTGGGTGTATGTGTGTGTGAGGTAGGGTTTTGCTCTAGCCCAGGCTGACCTAGAATTCACTATGTAGCCTCAGGGTAGCCTCAAATTACCTTCCTACCTCTGCTTCCCAAGTGCTGGGTTAAAGGCATGTGCCACCACACCCAGCCCTAACAGTATTGTTTTGACAGTGGTTAATAAGGTGATCTTACTGGCTCTTTTTGTTTGAAGATACCCCTGGACATGGAAGTGGATGGGCTGAGACTCCTCGAACCGATAGAGGTGGAGATTCAATTGGTGAAACACCAACTCCTGGAGCAAGTAAAAGAAAGTCACGTTGGGATGAAACTCCAGCTAGTCAGATGGGTGGAAGTACTCCTGTTCTGACCCCTGGAAAAACACCAATTGGTACACCAGCCATGAACATGGCTACCCCTACTCCAGGTAACTCTTTCATTGTAAATAGTAAGTTTGTTCTCTACAGGATCATTTAAAGATTAAGAAAATATCTTTATCAATAATATTATATGAACAAATCTTGTGGTACCCCCATTTCCCTCCTTAGTGGGCATACTGGATCAGTCTATGTGATAGGGGGTTAGGAATTACACAAGAGGTAGCCATTCCTCCCCCCCCCCCTTTGTGTGTTGTTGCTGAGGGGGGCATTGTCTCTGGATATTTTCCCCCCACCATGGCTCTTACATTCTTTCTGCCCCCCTCTTCCACTCAGTTCCCTGAGTCATGGTGGGTAAGTTTTAAGTCTACCCTATTCTTGAGGTCTTAAGTGTCTCTGAACTTCTGCTTGGGTTGTGTTGGGTATCTTTGGTGCCTGTCTCCATTGTCCTTTCATGAATTACCTGTCTTGTGGTGGTGATAGGTCTCTTGTTTATCTCACCACTTTCTCATAGGTTTCGTTTGGGCTTTATATGATAGGCCATGGGTGGTTCATTTCCTGCTAGGATGTTAGCCATTATCCCATGTCTTGGTGGAATTGGGTTGTCCACAGCTCTCGCTTCCTTCTGAAAAATACATACAATCTCCATGGGAGCATGAGATCAGTATAGGTTAAATGTGTTCCATTAATGCCAACTTTTTTAGCAAGAATAAGAATATAAAAAATAAGTCTTGATTTGCATTTTCAATATAAAGGCAATCAGTAATGAGGATTGATCTTAAATGTTTTCTTTCTCAGGGACCTACGTAATGATAAAATCTTTTGCTATAGATTGTTAAATGTTGTGCTTTTTTGGTAGGTCACATAATGAGCATGACTCCTGAGCAACTTCAAGCTTGGCGGTGGGAGAGAGAAATTGATGAACGGAATCGTCCACTCTCTGATGAAGAATTAGATGCTATGTTCCCAGAAGGATATAAGGTAGTAATAGTGACTAAGAATGTGGTGATATTTAGGATGCAAATTTTAAATATTTGGTGAAAAAATTACTCGATAATCTTGCCCACATTTAATTATTGCATTCTTTTAGCTATTTTTAAGTACATTTCAGTTCCAGAAAAGTAGAAGAGATGAAAAGAAGAGAGTAATGTGAAGCTTTAGTTTTTGAGAGTAAGAAATCTCAAGGCCCCCTAGGAATTAATAGCTCATACTTTGAGAATCTCTGAATTAGCAAAAGGTAATAGTTTGTTTCAGTTTTCTAGGATTCCAGGTTTAAGCTCCTACTAGATCATTGTGTTTTTAGTTGGTGCTTCAACAAAATTATGTGTATCTAAGTTCAGATTGCCAATGAACACAAAGAATACGCTTCCATAGTAACTCGAAATACATTGTTTTAAGACACGGTCTTGGGCTGGAGAGATAGCTCAGTGGTCAAAGGCACCTGCCTGCAAAACCTAATGACGTGACTTCAATTTCACAGAAAGCCAGATGTACAAAGTGGTGCAAGCATCTGGATGGAGTTCATTTGCAGTGGCTTGAGGTCCTGGTGTGCCAATTATTTCTGTTTTTCTGATGGCAAATACATGAGTTCAGAGACAATAAATCCATGAATTAATTGATCAGTTAATCAGAACCTAAGAAACAAGTGAAAACCCCAAATCTTGAGTCTCCATGTAATGCTTTTTGTATAGACAACCTACTATTGATTGCCTGTGTATCTTTCTCAATATTTCTACCGATTTCCATAATCTCAATTTACTAAATCCTTATTAGTGAATTTAAAAGATTGGAATACACTTGACATTTCAGCCTCTTACACTTTATTCAAAATGGTCAGTGGTTTAGTCTGGTGCATACAGTAACTAGCAAAAACTAATTAGATGATGAAATATAGATGGCACCTTGATATACTTAGCATCATTTAATTTTCAGTTTAATTAACATTTTAAATTTTATTTAAAAATATTTTTGTTTATTTACAAGCGGGGGGGGGGAGGGAGAGAGAGAGAATGAATAGAGAGAGAGAGAGAATGAATGAATGAGTGTGTTAGGGCCCCTTACTGCTGCAAATGAACTCCAGATACATGTGCCATTTTGTGCATCTGGCTTTCCTTGGGCAGTGGGCAATTGAACACAGGCCAGCAGGCTTTGCAAGAAAGTATGTTTTTAACCGAAAGCCACCTCCCCAGCCCTAACAGACACTTTTAGATACCGCAATTAAATCCTTTTGGAGATAATTTTTGTAGGCTTATTGACTTGCCTAGAAAATTGTATTTTAAGTCTTCTTTCAGCTTTAAAAAAATCCTTTTATTTAAATTTTTATTTATTTGCGTGCTTGTTTATATGGGCACGCCATAGTCTCTTGCTACTGCAATGAATGAATGTTCATTTTTATGTGAGTGGCTTTGCAAGCAAGTACCTTTAACCACTAGCCATCTCCTCAACTTTTGTTTTTGAGCTTTCGATTTAGACATTTTATTCATTTTGCAAAAGATTTTAAGTGAAGTAATGTATTTTACAGGATCTTGGCAAATGTTGCTGCTTTAGTTTACTACATTTAATTTTTGTAGAGTTTAATCTTAAAAGATGCTTCTAAACTGTAGGAGTTTAATGATGCTTTATTACTAAAATACACATAACCTTTTAAAAAAATTATTTGAGAGAGGGAGAGTCTAGGTGTTCCAGGCCTTCCTGTCACTGCAGATGAACTCTAGATGATTGTGCCCCTTTGTGCATGTGGTTTTATGTGGGAACTGGGGAATTGAACCCAGGCAGTCAAGTTATACAAGCAAGTGCATTTAACTGTTGAGCCATACATAACCTTTTATGCATTATGTGCCCTATTCAGGTTTATCCGTTTTTAGGAGAAATTTTAAATATTTTCTTTTGGGGGATCAGCTCCTCCCCACCCCCAAGGTAGGGTCTCCCTCTAATCAAGCTGACATGGAATTTCACTATGTGGTCGCAGGGTGGCCTTGAATTCACTGCGATCCCCTCACCTCTGCCTCCCTAGTGCTGGGACTAAAGTGTGGCTTTTAAAAATTTTTTGTTTTTGGTGGTAGAGCCTCATTCTAGCCCAGACTGATGTAGAACTTAAAGCAATCCTATTACATCAGCATCCTGAGTGCTGGGATTAAAGCCATATGCCACCACATTCTGCTGATTCAAGTTTTTTTTTAAAAATATTTATTCATTTTTCAAGCAGAGAGAGAGAGAGAGCACGCACCAGAGCCACCACCTTGTGGGTCTGGCTTGTGTGGGTACAGGGGAATTGAACCGGGGGCCTTAGACACTGGAGGCAAGTGCCTTAACCGCTGAGCCATCTCTGATTCAAGTTTTATAATTTGTAAATTTTTGTTAATTTGACATGTTGGCATGTCTATATAGATTGATTGAGAGTGATCAGAATTTTAGAAGACGGCTTCATATATTTCCTCATTCCCCTAGCAACTCTGATAAAACTTTTTAAATTTTGCTAGCACGTAAGAAATACATTTATTTTTCATTAGGATTTTAATCTCCTTAAGATAGAAAGTGGAATAGTGGTTTCGTTTTAATTTTTTTTTACAGGTAAAGTAAAAAGCTTTCTAACCAATAAGTTATAAAACATTTTAACTGTAAATGCTATTCACTATGTTATATTTTAAAGTTAAAAGTCATGAATTTCCCAGCATGTCTTATGATTTTGTTAGGTGCTTCCACCTCCAGCTGGTTATGTTCCTATTCGAACACCAGCTCGAAAGCTGACGGCCACTCCCACACCTTTGGGCGGTATGACTGGT
The DNA here is from genome assembly GCA_004024765.1 of Zapus hudsonius. Taxonomy (NCBI): domain Eukaryota; kingdom Metazoa; phylum Chordata; class Mammalia; order Rodentia; family Dipodidae; genus Zapus; species Zapus hudsonius. The sequence continues at coordinate 772 of PVHP010032278.1, read as the reverse complement.
TTTCACATGCAGACTGAAGACAGAACTATGAAAAGTGTTAACGACCAGCCATCTGGAAATCTTCCATTTTTAAAACCCGATGACATTCAGTACTTTGATAAACTATTGGTAAGTGACCGTTGACAGGAAGTACTACTTTTGCTTGGCATTTATGAATCATTTTAATCTATCTGCAAATTTTACTGTAGGTTGATGTTGATGAATCAACACTTAGTCCAGAAGAGCAAAAAGAGAGAAAAATTATGAAATTGCTTTTAAAAATTAAGAATGGTACACCTCCGATGAGAAAGGTAAGTCCAGTTTATTAAATTATTATGCTCATTTGGCTTTAATCGTGTGTGTGCATGGTGTATGTGTTTTGAGTGCAGGTGCACATGTGTAGGTCAAGAAAGATATCCTTAAATGTTGGTCCTCTGCTTTCTTCCTTATTTCATGCAGGGCTTTTTTTTTTTTTTTTTTTTGAGGTAGGGTCTCAATCTAGCCCTGGAATTCACTATGTAGTCTCAGGGTGGCCTTGAACTCATGGTGATCCTCCTACCTCTGCCTCCCGAGTGCTGGGATTAAAGGTGTGCGCCACCACGCCCGGCATCATGCAGGGCTTTGTTTAGCCAGAGTCTGTTTCTATCTCTGCATCCAGCTTTGTATGGGTCTGGGTCTTTACCCACCGACCATCCCGTCAGCCTTTTCTCTCTCTCTTTGAGAGAGAAAACACACACACACACACACACACACACACACACACACACACACACACACACACACACACACCCCA
>PVHP010032277.1:0-20404 GCA_004024765.1 Zapus hudsonius | reverse complement strand
AGGGTTCTCTACTCAGGTTTGCTTGTTTCTTTCAATCTATGATGGCTCATTTATGTGGACCTCAAGGATCATGGTTGTCTTCTTTTAGAATTACAATGACTTTGATGTCTGGATTCATTTTGTTCCCCTCTTTTCCACTGGGGATAAATTTCTTAGACAATTGTCAGGCAAGCATACAGTGAAGTTACTCATTCACAGCTTGCAAATTTTATAAACTTTGTCTTAGAGAGCCAAATGTGGAAATGTGTTTAGCAATTACTCTATTAAGTTCAATCTCTGTGAAAAATAATTATCATCTTTGACACTAGTATAAATGCCAACATTCTAAATAAAAAGAGCTGATGGGTTACCAGATCCAAATTCTCAGAATTGCCTGAGTGCTTTTAGTAATTTTGGAAGTGCAGTCAACATATTGTTGGATAGATGAAAAAATGAAAAAAATGCACTGTTTCCATTAGTTTTTTTTTACTCACTATTTTTAAGTCAGTGCTAAACGATAGATCAATGAGCAGTTGTTTTCATATACATTTTAGATGCATCACCCTAAACTCCTTTCTGATATGTAATAAAATAAATAAATAAACAGTAGTTTGTACCCTAAACAACTGTTTGTTTCTTCAAAGTAGAAGGTCTAGTGACATGACTCACTTATTCTAACCAGAATGTCACTTGCCGAAAATACTTCTGTTTTTCCTTACAGGAGCTGTGTTGGGGGCAGAAAACAAACCGCTCAGAGAAACCATTATGAAGGAAAATCTTTGTTTGTGGAAGTTGGATTGAGTTTTTGGAAGCAACCAAATGTCAACCAGAACGAATCTGGGTGAATAAGCTGGGTGAGATTGAGGGTGTGTGGGGATGTAGGTTTGCACGCTATGTAGATGTGACAAATGCTAATAGATTTCACAACAAATGCTTACCAAGGCTCTGTGTCAGCTACTGTTCCTGACAACCTGCGAGTGGACTGTAACCTTGAGGCCAGCTTTAGGAGGAAATGATTTTATCATGTTGCATTCCACAGATGAGGACATTAACACAGAGAGAAGGTAACTCACCTGCCCAGGACTACTCTGTTCATGAGAAAGAGCTAAGACTTGAAGTGAGGCAGGAGGGCCCCAGCATCTAGGGTTTAGCTTCATGAAGCCCAAAGTAACTGAGCCAACAGCTTTAAAGGATGGATCAGAACTTATTTTTCCTCATCTATGTTCTAATAAGGGCAAGTATTACGTGCCACCGAGGTTATGGTATAGCTTCAACTCTAGCCCATAATAAGGGCCTGATGTTTCTAAATATCCTATTCTCAAGCAAATTGCTGTATTGCCTGGTCATATGGGAACCCAAAGTAGGCATGTTCCATGGTCTGGTGGATGCCATGGTCAAGGGTTTTCTCAGTCACAACACAGACAACTTTCTACAACAGGAAACACTGTGGGTTCTGCTGAGGAGCTGTTTGCTCTTCCCTCTCTCCTCTCTTTTTCTTTCTTGCTTCCCTTCTTTTAGGATCTCTTGCTGTGCATCTCTGTGTAGCCTGGAATTCAGGATGTAGCTGTGGATGACCTTGAACTTGTAAGCCTTCCTGCCTTTCTCTTCTATGTGTTGGAATTTCAGGAATGTGTCATTCTTCCTTGCTGTAAGGGTGCTTTCTGATCTAAAAAATGACAGCATATGTCTGATCTGATCTTGCAGAAGCTATAGAGCATATCCTCAACATGACCTTCTGGACAACCCAAAGTAGGCAAGCAATGGGTTGTAGTATTTTCATCAATGTGTGGCTTCTTACAGGGCTTTCTGCAGAGCATCTGAGGCAAGGGCATAACAGACCCCTGGTCATAACCTTGAACACATGCCCACAGCTCTAGACTGGGATTGTAAAGTCTTCTGAGATGTACTGAAAGATACAATTGGTTTGGGAAATGTTGGTATCCACAAAAATGATTTCTTTCTTGGTGGAATCTCATCAAAATCTTGGACATATTCAAGAGAGATACAGAATATAGATTTTCCAAGTAAGTTCCAGTTTGGAATGTATCGCATCCAGAGCCTCTCCACATGCTCAATAAAACAACAACAACAACAAAATAAACTACAACGGCCATCCCCTTAAACCTTTCCGTCATTATCATTTACCCTTCTGGGCTTCTACTGTTTAACCTCCCTGCAGATAGAAGGATGCCTGGCTCACAGCTTCCCTGAAGACTACATATGGCAAACACTTCACACATGCCTTTCAGTCCCTTTGTGAATGTCATGTATATACTGAGGAGATGAGTGTGTAGGTAAAATACTTGTTGCACAATGTAAGGACCTGAGTTCAAATCCCCAGTCCCCCATGTAAAGCCTGGATGTGGTGCTTTGTGCCTATAAGCCTGGCTTGGGGAGGAGGAAAGAACAGGATCCCTAGCTAGTTTGCTAGCCAGTCTACCAAACTGAAGAGCTCTAGGTTCAGAGAGAGACTCTGCCTGACAAAATTAAGTGTAGAGCAATTGAGGAAGAGCTCCCACCAAAGTGGAACTCTGGCCTCCACATGCATGCATACACACATGTACCTGCACACACATCCACATATACACATGTAAAGAACAAAGAAAAACAAACACCATTTTTAAAATAAAAATTTAAATGTAATGTGGATGAGGCCAGTTCTATTATGTCTGCCTCTTACATTAGAACCAAAGGCAGAAACAGCTATCAAATCTTAATCTCAAGTACACTGAGGCATCACTTGAACAACTGGCATGTTCTTATGCTGTAGAGACTATAAAACAATGAAAAGTCATGGAGAAACTGTCTACTTTGCCTCTTGATAAGAGCTGAAGTTTACAGCGCACTTTGAGTGTCTATGCAAAGAGAGTGCACAGGTGCCAGCCATCCCCCACCGCACACTAGTTTTCCACTTGACATTAGCTTCAGTCATGTGAAAATGAGTCTCCTTAGTTCATGAGACACCAGAAAAACTGACCAATAAATAATATATAGGTGTATGACAGATAGATGGATGGATAGATGATAGAGACATGGGTGGATAGATAGATACATGGATGGATGGATGGATGGATGGATGGATAGATATAGGTAGATGATAAATTTTGCGATAAAATGTTCATAGGGAAATAGATGAGAGATAAAATAGATGATTATTAGGCAAACAGACAAATAGATGGCTTCTTTAAGAATGTGGTGGCACTTCAGCCAGATAGCTGAGATCCTGGCAAGAGATGAGCCACCACAGCCATATCGTGGAGGATCCATATGGAATCCCACAGAGAATGACGGGACAAACAAGGGACCCACAGCCACAGCCATTCAATCAACACAGGATAAGTCAGAGTGACAGAAACCAACAATTTTCAACACAAAGACCCCTAAGCTCACAACGCAGCCTTAATACTCACCCACCACGACTCAGGGAACTGAGCGGAAGAGGGGGTGGAAAGATTGTGAGAGCCATAGTGGGGGAGACTATCCAGAGGCATGGCACCCCTCAATAACAACACTCTTGGGCCAGGAGAACCAGGCTGAGTACTAGGCTATCCATGGTCCCCTGCCATAAGGACTGATCCAGATGACCCACGGAGGAGGATATCCAGCTGATTGGGGGTGGGGGGGCATTGGGGAATTGGGGATAACAACTCATTGTTTGCCCACTAAATAATGTAACTCATTATGGACAATAAATATATATTTTTAAAAAAGAATGTGGTGGCTAATTTTATGTACAAATCAAATCTTACTTAGGATTGAAAAGATGGTGGTGTTTCAATACTCAAGGAATATTTTTTTGACGAAAAAGACAGAAGATTTTCTGTGGAAATTACATCTGTGACTGAAAACAAGGTTAAGCAGAGTGCACACCTAGATAGGAACTCTTGTTCTTATGAGAGCAGTTACAGAGCAGCTTATCAACATGGTTGGCCACAATAGTGATTACAGCCCAGGGAAGTAAATAAGACAAACTATTAGCTCAGGAAATCTATGAGGGTCACAAAGCTTCAAACACCCCAGGCAATGACACATTTACAGACTTGAGTGGCTGGAAAGCTATCGGCTCTTCCTCAGCTTGCTCAAGACAGACATTTTATAACAGGCCACAAGACAGACTATGAAAACTATTACCCACAGAGCTGAGGCGGATGTCAATGGTCTCCCTACTTGATAAAGTTTACATTTTAAGTGGCCTAACTACTCTTAGGGCCAGCTAAACAGCTGATGGTTCAGAACTGATGTCCAGAGAGATAAATAAATTCTATTTGGGACAAGATATGCTTGAGTTTCCACAAGCACTAATGTTTCTGTTCCAGAGAGGTCTGTGAAGTAAGTTACCCTCAGGCTTTCCCACACCTATCTTTGTGTGGCTAGGAATGGCTACAAAGACACAGCAGCCTGCATAAGAAGTATTCTTCCCAGGTAACCAGGAAGGCACAAGAACAACCTAATTTTCAGAGGCAAAGGAGAGGATGCTGGCCAAGGTATCTGCCATTCCGTTTCATCTGACAGGAGCTGAATTGAGCCATTCAGAAAAGAAAGGGTTTGATCAGACCTACCTGTCCAGTTCAGTAGCTTTCCGAAATTCCCTTCAGCAGCCAGACCAACCTTTGCTTTGTCTCTATTCTTCCAGATTTCATGAAGCTTACTGTGAAACCTGACATCCCTGAATGAGGCCTGAGAGTCTGGCTGTCACAAGGTCATGATGAAACCATCGGGACCTACGTACTATGCATGCTGTTTCTACAACATTGTTTGGTATTGTTCAGAAAATGGATCTTGAACAAATGCTGCAGTCTGTCTAACCAAAAAGACAAAAACAAACTAGAGCAATATTAACAACAATAACAACAACAAAAATACCACACATAGATCCCTGTATCCAAAACCACACATTCCTGAAATAACAATTTGTTAAAGGGGAACTGTAATTCCATAATCACAAAGCAGAGGCCAGGACCTGGTTGCTTGTTTTCACTCCACTACTAAGCTCAGGATAACATGGGTGACTGGACCAGCTGTTGGAATTAACACTCTTTGCCTCCCTTCCTTCTTTATGTCATCTTTCCAGAGTCTACATCTTTAGGATCCATGGGAAGGCAGGGTATCTGGTTTCTTACCTTAACAAATCCAGGGTATACTGGTATTTCAAGGTCCTTTCCTAGCCTGGTTTAGTAGTGTATGCCTATCATTCCAGCATTTGGGAGGTGGAAGCGGGAGAATTAGGTGTTCAAGGCCAGAAACCACCAGTAGTAACAGCTACTATAAGAAGAATTTTCTGTTGACAATAATGGGTTAAAATTCCCTTTCCTTCTGTTTTTGGGATTCACACCCAAGTCAGTGGTCTATAGGCCATGGACAAAGTTAGACTTTGTGGTAGTTTGAATGTGATGGTATAAATGTATGGCCCCAGAGATTCAGATGTTTTATTAAAATGCTTTATTGAGCTTTCAAGTTCAGCCCCTAGCAGGAAGATTCCTTGGCTCTTGGAGTAGCACCCTAAGGTGTGTTGGGGGTGTATCTGAGTTCAGCCCTCCTAGGTAGATAGAGTACAGTTTGAGCTCTGGTAGTCTGTGCTTGCTGGTGTTGGTTTTGCCGGCTGTTTGATGGTGTCTCTCTGCTTGGGTCTATGGAAGGGAGCCAGCTTCTTCTGCCATTGATGGTGTTTCCCCTGGATTTTGTAAGCCTGAAATAAACCCCCTTCTCCCACAAGCTGTGTCTGGTTGGATGTTTGTCCCAACAATGCAGAACTGACTGTAACAGGCATCTGCCTATATTCTCAGTGATATGGTATCAATGCTGCAACAGGTTCCATGACCCCAGAAACCCAAAATGTGTACTACGTGGCTCTTTACAGAGAAGAGCTCTGATTTCTGCACCAGATCATTAGTGGAGATGAATCTTGGGCACAAAGTCTAATGTGATTTTCTCCAGATATTAAAGGCAACTCTTGGCAGGTTCTTTGCTGTATTTAAAAGATGGTGTCTGGGGTGAACAACTGTGGTTGATGTGGAAACTTGTCTAACAAGCACAGGTTTAAAAAGAAGCTCAAAGAAAGAAGTGTGCACAAGCAGGAAGTGTGACTTAAAAGGCACCATAAGAGGAGTCCTTAGCACCTATTGTGCCCTACTATTTTTCTGCAGTGAGCAGAATGAACTTGAAATTTGGAGCAAGGGAACTATGACAGTGACACAATGAGACACTACAAGGTGGGAGGCAAGGGTCCTGGAAGTCACTTGGTGATGTTATCAGTGCCATCCACACTTTAGGAAATCCCAGCAAACACAGATACAGGTTCTGAACATCACACATAGCCCATGCCCACCTTTCAGAAATTAAAAATGAGCAAATTCCAAACCTTCTCATTTGAAAGTCAAATGTTTCAATCATGAAAGAATCATTAAGCAAAGAACAAGTGTCCCAGTGGGGAGAAAATGCACAAATATTATAAGTTGAAAATTTAAGAAACAGGAATAAATATTGTCAAAAAAACCATATGGCCAAGTCCAACAAGGCTGGTAATTAAATAAAAACAAGTTAATAAAATAGCAAGGAGATCCTATGTTTTCTCTACTGGAATGGCAACGTTTGCAGAGATAGCCCATAAGGCTGGCAAGAATGCAAGAAAACGGGCGGTTGAATCCATATGGAAATGCAAAATCGAATCGGCTTTGCTGGGTCCTTGGCAATGTTATTAAGCTTTAAATGTGTACAGCCTCTAACCAGCAATTCCACTTTCACCAACTTGGTCTGAGGAAATAATTGTGAATTGAAATGCTCTTCACAATGTTATCAATAACAATGGAAACAACATAGTCTAAATGAATTTCTGTAACCATTTAATTGTGACTATTTGTAACAGAATATTTTTCATCCACTAAAATACCATTTATAATTGAGTTTAAGAAAGGGACTTCACTAACTGTCATAGTCAGCCACATGCTGCTGGGATGAATCTCCAAACCAGGCACAATTTGGGGAAGGAAAGTATTTATTGAAAATAATACATCCAGGGGAAGTTCCAAAAAAAAAAAAAAATGAAGGAAAAGGCTGGTTCCCTTTTACAGAAGCAAGCAGAGAGAGAAACCCATCACTAGCACCTCAAGGAAGCAAGCACACTCTGTAAGACTGTGCAACTCAAAAAATGCAGAACTGTCAGGCCTGGGTTCCAGCTGTTCGTTTGCATATGTATCCCTAGTATTTTGTATCCAATTTAGAAAGGACCAGTCCCCAGGAGGCTAGGCCAAAGTGAGAAGCCTGGAGACAATTTACAATTATAATAAACACAATTATAATAAATTCTATTGGGAGACATCTATTCAAACTATCACACTAACATAACAAAATATCCATGTATACATTCATGATTGCATCTATAATTATAATATCTATATACTGTATTAAGGATTTTATATGGTTTCTTACCATATCCTGACAACTTTACTAAGTAAGCAAAAAGGAAATAATTATAAGGAGAGCTAGTCTGTATTGAGAACTTCCTCTATACCGGGAACTCTGCCAAACATCTTACGTGGATAATATCACTAAATCTTGACACAACCATAAGAAGTAGGAATGATTGTTAACCCCATTTGATAAATGTAAAGACGCCATGAAAACCTATCCAAGATTGCCTAGAAAGAAAATGGTACAAAGATTAAATGCAGAAGACAGTTCATTGAAGACCCCGTGTATGTAACCACTGTATTCTTCAGATACTATTGAACAGATGGATAAATAAAATAAGGCTGAAGAGAAGAGGGAAGAAATGAAAGAAATAAAGGAAGGGAGGGGTATAGGAGAGTATAGACAAGGGTATGTCAGGACAGCAGAGACAGTGATTCCTTTTTTTGTGCCTTTTGAGGAATAATTTTCTATAACGTACTGCTTCTATAACAGAATTTTTAAAATGTTTTACTTTAAAATTAAGTATTATGCAAAGCAAAATACAGGTCTAAATAGGATGCTCTTCCTACTCATCTCTTGCAAAAAGAGATTTAGCTATAGGTTCAGAGAGTTAAGCCACATTCTCCATCTGCTGTGGTATAGAAGAACCTTAGAAGCGAAACTCCAACGCTCAGCCAAGACACCAGGCAGCCTCCTGCATATCACCCAGGAATCCGCAGATGAGCTCAGCCAGCTAGGCAGAGATGTGCGAACAGGGTTTTCTCTCCCCAAAGAGAGAGCTTTAGACAAACGCAATGACTGGCTGGGAATCAGGAACTTGAAGGGATTATTTTTTTCACAGCTTTGTCTTTACCTCTTAAATTGATGAGTGGCAGAGAAATAGCACGGCCACAGTAGTTTTCAAAGGACCTGCATTCAAAAACTGGACAAGGCTAAAATTATCTGAGCAAACAAAATGGCCTCAGTCTTGTTGGCTGAGAAAAAACAAACTTGGGAGATGCCTTTCAAGTCAGAGCTGATTCCAGTCCAATCTCGCAGCAGATGAACTGGGGCAGTTAGAGTTTAAATTTAACATGCTTGCTTCAACGATGACATTTCCAAGCAAATGTTCTAATAGTGTTAACTTAAGGTGAGTCAAATACCTACAACCAGGGACACCTTGGAGAGACAGATTCTCTCTGGCTCCTCTCACATCACTCCTCTATCTCTTGTCTCCAAGGGTTTGACAATTACAAGCGCCAGATTACTGCTATTAACTAAATACCTTTGTCTGCCACTTGAGATAGCTAAGGAGCCTTATTTTCTTACCTGTCAGCTCTCCCCTTTAGAAGAAGCAAATCCCAAACTCATTCCTAATACCTCTGCCCCAGGGAGCCTCCCTTTCCCACAGCAAGTCTTTGATGCCAGCCAAACCCATCTATACCAGCAGATTTGCTTCCCCTGGGAGCCCAACCCCTTAAAAGTGGTTGCTGCTTTAAAAGTCTGTCAGCTGTTGGAAAGAAAGAGAAGGCGCCTGTGAGTGTGGGTGCCTGGATTTTTTACTTAGCACTCATGTAGGGCTTGGCTATAGTCTCAAAAAGAGTTTCACTCATAGTAGTTTATTGAATACACTCCAAACCCTTTGAAGTGGTGCTATAAGCATGCTCATTTTGCCATTGAAGAAACGGAGGTGCCAAGAGGTTCAATAATTTGCCCAAAGGGATATAGCAGATTAGAGTTGAGATTCCAACACATACAGTTGGGCTCTATTGGGCCGATGGGGGGGGAGCTATGTGGCATTTTGTTGTGTTCACTTAACCTCAATGCTGTGGAGATAGTTATGGCTCACAGGGGAAAGTGCTCGCCACACAAGCATGAGGACCTGAGTTCAAATCCCGGTACCCACAGAAAATGCTGGATGTGGTGGCACACGCCTATAATCTCAATGCTAGGGAGGCATAGACTGGAGGTTCCCAGGACATGCTGGCTAGTCATTCTAGTCAAATCACTGAGCCCCAGGTTCTATGAGAGACCCTTTCTCAAAAAAAAATAAAAGTAGAATGATAGAGGAAGACATCTGACATTGACCTTTGGCCTCTACATGCACATGAGCTGCCACACACCAACACATCAACACATACATGCTTCCATACTCTACACATGCACATGCAAAAAGTACATTGATTTGAAAAAAATGAAACCAAACTGGGGACACTATCATGGCTAAGATGATCAACACGGGGCCATAAAGGTCTGTTCCATGCTGGGTGCACTCTTCATTTAATGGTCACAGTGGTTCTCTGAATGATGTACAGGCTTTTGAGCACCTCAGACAGATCACTACACCCGAGAGGTGACAGAGATGCATCGCAACATCTGTGTAGACTAAGAGGGGACAAACATGAGCTTGCTGTTGCAATGCCATCCTTACACCTCTGCATTAGAATCAGATGGGGGGGGGTCTGCTTCTATTCGACCATGATCACTATTGGTATGGACCCCTGGACAAAGAGCCTGACAACCTGCATTTCACAAAATTCCTGAGGGCTGCTATATAGCCTCAAGTTTGACATCTCCACCTGCACCACACCAACTGCTCTCTCCTGAATACGGTCGCAGTGATGAAAGGATGACCAAGGTGATGATGTTGCAATAGATGATGACGATGATGGCATCACATACAGGGCAGGGCAGTCACAAGAGACCTCCCAATTGCATGTCTTGTTGGCCAAAGTTTCCACAATAAAACTGCCAAGTACTTCAAGTCCTCTCATTTTTAGTTCTTCTCTTATGCTTTCTGAATTTAATGGTGTGAAACCCCATTACTATAGCCTCAGGGGATGGCATTCTATAAAACCTCCTCTCCGACCCACAGAAAGAGATCATAAAGTCCAGGTAATTGAAATTAGTGAACTCTCTCATAGGACAGATCTCTGCAGACCCCATACACGTTAGAGACAAATTATAGGATTGACTGAATGCTGGTATTAAAGGAGGGGGCTTGTAATGCTTTCCTTATCCAGACAGCATCATCTACAATAAAATAAAAATATTATTTTCCCTGTTAATATAACAAGAAGAAGAAGAACGGGTATTATTCACTTTAGAGAGAGCAAACAGTAGACAGCATGGGTTGGTAAAAATTCTAGTAAAAACCCTGGAAGATTCACTCAGTAGTAGAACACATACCTAGCATGGAAGACTGGATGCCCAGCACAGAAAAATAGATAATTAAATCTTATTTAAAGTATTGATGGATATTTCTTTTAATTAAGGATAAGATTTAAAAATTAAAAAAAAACAGCTTTTGAGCCTGTTTCCAAAATAAAGGGAGAAGGAGGAAGGGATATAAGAAATAAAGAAACATGGGAAAGAGGGGAGAAAGAGAGAAAAGGTTAAAGGCAGAAGGCATAAACAAATGTCACACTTAATCCCTACAAGTATTTTCTCCAGCCTATATGAGAATGGACAGTCTGTTTCCCACCATCCCCTGCAGAAGCAACTTCTGCTTGTAACTGACCACAGTCCTGGTAATATCAAGTTTGCCTTCCATGAATCTGCATTGCTGGTGGCCAGACTTAGCAGAGGGCAGGGTGACTCTACACAAGACCACCTGGATCAGATCTGTGTGACCTTAGGATGCCAGCGACACCCAGGCTGAGAGGACAGCTGGGGTGGTACAGCAGTTGGAACCTTGCCTGCCCTCCAGTAATATTTTGTAGTGAAGGCTGGCACTTATTATTATGGTAATATCTTTGTAACACTTGTGTACTGTATTTCACACCATGTGGTAACTCATGAAGAGAGAAGTGTAAATTGAATCATAATTTACATGCTCTAAAAATTCCTGCTATTTATTTCAGAAAAACTCTGATGTGAATCTTACATAAGAAAAAAATGATCTCCTTTGTGTGTAAGCCTATGTGTTATAGTCCATCCTTCAATAAACCAAGTTTGCTGAACTCAAGGTAGTTCTCCACAGTGTATTGTTAAGACACAGAGTTTTAACAAAATCTTAGTTTCATTTCTTATAAAATTAAAATTACACAGCTTCTACTAAAGAAAAAAGATAAAAGAAAGTCAAGGAAGAAAGCAGAGTGCCTATAAATCAATTACCCCCAAACAAGCTCTGCTAATATTTTGACACAATGCTTTTCAGAAATATGTCTTTTTGATGTATATGATGTGATTTCTGTCAAAAAAAAACATGCTAAACTCCAATGCTGACTGTCTATTTAGAGAATTACTCAGAGTAAGCAACATTCTGGTGCCCAGTGTTCAGTCACTCTTTGATAAACATATGCTTAATACCGAAGCCCAAACAGCAAGACGTGGATCTGTTAGAATGCCATAGCCATTTATTTTTCTTGACTAGTCTTAACATGGAATGTGACTTCTGCATCTAATGTAAGGAGAACACACTTTAGAGTAGACACCCTGAGAAACCAAAAAGGAGAAAGGGGAGAACCACAGGTGTGGTGACCTTTTGTCTAAGCTAAGTCATACCTCTGGCTTCCAGGTGCCTCACCTACTCCTGGAGGTGGTGGTATGCCTGGTACACCTGCTACAGCATGGTGTGGGAAGAGACTGTAGGACCTTTTCAAAACAGAATCCTGCATATCACTTCTGGTGTTCAAAGCCTAGCAAGTGATGTTAATGGTCACAATGTGCATAGCAGCATGGCCTTATTAACAGGCATGTATCGCAGCCTATACCTCATGCCTGCTCCTCCTGTAATCTCTACCCAAATGAGTTATTTCATTTAATCTCCACCAGATAATTAGAAAACAGGGTTGATTACTAATGCCAGTCTTCTTGAAGGGATGATCAAGATGCAATACAGTGAGCTAACTTGTTAACACATTTAGTCATGGCAGACCCCAGGACTGTAAGGCCACACAATCTCCCTGAGAGAGATGATGTTACCTCAACTTGGAGAGATACAGAAAAAAAAGAAGCAGATCCCCAGGGTGGGAGCTTCCTCAAGGAAATAGATTTTGGCTTTCTTTCTTCATCAAAAAATAGGCATCATGTTAAGAAAATAGTTTTGTGCCTTGCTATGTCATTAGGCTATGTTGTGGTCAGTCACAGACTGCTGGGATGAATCTCTACACCAGGCACAATTTTGGGAAGAAAGTATTTATTAAAGTAAGAGATCCAGGGGAAGTTCCAGAATGGCAAAAGAGGCTGGTCCCCTTTCATAGATCCATGCAGAGAGAGAGAGAGACCCAGCACCAACAACTCCAAAACAAGCAGGCACACTTTAACAAACAACAGCAGGACTGGCAGACTTCAGTTTCAACTGCTCTTTGCATATGTATAGCTAGAATTTCACATCCACCCCAGAATCACCTAGGACTAGATCTGACCTAGGTGACACCTCCTCCAGCCAGGCAGCTGGAAAAAAACTTTTGCACTTTTGAATCTATTGAGGGACATTCAGTCAAACTACCACAGGCTATTAAAAAACATGAGAGATTTAACTGAATATCATTTAACAAAAAAGTCTAACATTAATGTTGAGGAATTGCCAGGAAAGTATTTTCTAGTTGGAATTTTAAAAACAAGTATATTTAAGATTTGCCTGCTTTTTAAAATTGCCATTTGATCGTGACATTTTAAATATTTTCAGGAACATTTTCATGGCTATATATCACATTTATATATCATTTGAATTTATGTAACCTTCCACGAATTGTTTCTCAATGCTTTCTATTATCAATCATGCTCTGAGTAATATACTTGTGCATAAATTGCTTGTGCGTGTGTGAGTGTGTGCATTCATGTTGAAAGGCTGGAATTAAGGTTGGGTCCAGAAAAACATGCTATCAAATGTAGCAAAACAACACAAAGCAACTGTACACAAGAGAACCAATATTTCCAATCACAACAAGATAATAAGCCAAATTTCTCTTCTCTTTTGTGAAATGCCATTCTCAACTTCAGTATGGATTCTTTGTAGACAGTTCACACTAGTTATAGAACGCCAGGAGCACAGGGAAGGGTAAGCATCCAAAGGAAATATTTTGTAAATGTTTCTCAAATCACCCAACCCCTTCTTTTTCTAGTGTGAGGATTCTCTGAAATAGCCTGTCACACCTAAAATAGAACATGTTCCATCAGAGGCAGGTTCATTTCCAAGTTCAACTTCCTGAGATGGATTCTGCCTTCACTGTAAAGAGTGTGGATGGATGAGTCGACAAAATTATTTTTATGAGTTCAACTTCCCATGTACCTGTTTTCCCTTAGAACACTCCAGTCTATCTTCATTTTGAAAAAAGAGAAATAAACATTAATATTGGGATGGTCATCCTCTGTTTAGAATGTTGGCATACTGAACTACATCTGCTTTACAATACTGTGAAGACCATTATTTGAGGTAGTAAGCTCAGATGAGGGCTCACTCAAATATAGCATTACACAAACTTGGACACAAGCAGATATGCTTATAAGTATCATCACACGTGAAAGTTGCTGATAGGATACTTGGAAGATGGAGAGAAAGCATCACAACAGAATGGCAGCAGGAGGTGGTGGTGGGTGAAGGGATCTAAGCCCATATACCAGACATACCTGCACGTCCATGTTAACTATAGCTCTGTTCACAGAGCCAAGGTATGGAACCAGTCTAGATGACCAAAAACAGGTAAAGAATACAGATTTTAAAAAAAAGTGCACACAGGCATGCATTCACCAACTGGAGTTTGATTCAGCTGTAAACAAGAATGAAATTGTTATTTGCAACAAAATGGTTGGCACTGGAAATCAAGTCAAGTGAAATGAGACAGACTCAGGAATACAAGTAGTTATTGCATGCTTTCTCTTATAGTCAGAATTCTAGATTTAAATATAAAATATATATGACATAAAAGTCTATGTTGGGGGATACAAGAGCAAGTGAGGGAAATAGAGACAAAATATTGTGTCTCTTCTTTCTGCATGCACCAGGAAACAGCAGAGGGAATATGGGTGTCTCCAAGGGCAATGCCAACTGCAGAAGCTTTCTGGGCTCCATACTGTTTTGTTTTTTCCTCATCTGCTGTGGATTCTGTAGGGGACCTGAAACCTATTGTCTTTAGCACTGTAGGACCATGCTGAAGGCTGTCCATCCTCTAGGGACATGCCTTGGCTAAGAATCTTCTGTTCAGTTATGATTTCTCATGGAAGACAGTCATGAAAGATCAGCATGTCATTATTAAGTTCTGACTCGCTTGTCCCAACTTAGGGCTACCCTAGAGGTAAGATCCTGAGCTGTCCTTTATACTCCAGCCCTGCTTCCTTGTTCCCCCAAAGTAATCTTTTTTTTTTTTTTTTCTGAGAGAGAGAACATGTCAGGGCTTCCTGCCTCTGCAAGAACTCTAGATGAATGTGCCACTTTGTGCATTTGGCTTTACTTGGGTACTGGGGAATTTAAAACCCAGGTCATTTGGCTTTGCAAGCAGAGCACTCTCTAATAAACTTCCTTCACACCAAAACTTCACCTCCAGGTTGGCTTCCTAGAGACTGAGACCTTGACCTATGACACACCCCAGCTTGGTCTGAAGCCTCCACCCACCCAAAATTGGATAAGCTCGGCCAATGACAGTGTGCCTCTTCCAAATCTTACTACAACAAAATCATGGAGGGCTGGGGAGATGGTTCAGTGGTTAAAACCACTTGCTTGTTATGTCTGCTGACTCAGGTTTGACTCCCCAGTATCCGCTTAAAAGTCAGATATATACAAAATGGCACATGTGCCTGGAGTTTGTGTGCAATAGCAAGAGGCCCTGGCATGTCCATACATACACACCGTCTCCCCCTCTTTTTCCCTCTCTCTTCCCCTTTTATTAAATAAAAATATTTTAAAATATTTATTTATTTATCTGCAAGCAGGAGAGAGAGAGAGAGAGAGAGAGAGAGAGAGAGAGAGAGAGAGAGAGAGAGAATGGACATGCCAGGGCCTCCAGCCACTGCAACCAAACTCCAGGTTGCATGTGCCACTTCATGCATCTGGCTTTACATGGGCACTGGGGAATCGAACTTGGGCCATTAGGTTTTGCAGGCGAGCACTTTAACTGCTGAGCCATCTTTCCAGTCCAAATGAAAACATTTTTAAAAAAGAAAATAAAGGAAACTAAATCCTGAGAACTGATGTTGGAAAGAGTAAAGACAATGATGCATTCCATTTAATAGGTCAATATAAACACAGAGGAATCTTTCTTAAGAGGCACTAGATCCCAGAGAGCAGTGTGTAAAAACTTTCAAATGCTCTCACTGACTTGATTTCACTGGATTTTCACAGCTCTGGGTGCTGGGCACAATCACTCCCGTTTTGCTGTTATCTTGAGAGTGAATCCCTTCAATCAAGGCAAGAGTTGCATCTAAGTCTTCCAAAGGAAGACTTTTGCTTGACTTCACAGAAGTAGAGTTGACCTTATTACCACTGTTGGTCATAAAGGGCTGATCAACTTATAAAATATGGCATCCGATTAGTGTATGATAGAAATGTTATTAATTTATAATTATAAGATGTTTTTCACTACAGTGAGCATAACATGCCGGCTAATCAGGCACTGTTGGTCACTGATTTAGGCTATTAGAGTAGCAGCTGGCCTTCCTCAATCAACCAAGCCTTATCCATAACCAGGACAGACCTGGCAGAGCTCCAAAACCTAAGCAATTTGCTACTTTCCATTTCCCTAAATCCATCACCAAAATAACAGAGCAAACATTCCCATTCGAATCCCATTTATCTATGCTCAGCCTGAACCATGAGGAACCTGGCAGACGCTGCTTTCAGCATCCATTTCAGCACCATCAATACATGGAGTAGTCAATCCAAACTGGTCCTGCATAAGCATCACATGAAAGTTTCACAGCGCACAAAAAAATGTTCAGCTTCCTCCGCAAATGACTTGCTGACAGCCAATGGAAATGGTCAATGGTTCCATAGGAGGGAGGAGACAGGAAACACTGTGCTTGAGGAGCCAACACCTCCCTTGACAAAAGGGGATAAACATCTAGGGTGATGTGCTGAGGCTGATAAAACTCACACCTATCATCAGTAGGGCTCAAGGAGACATCTGGGAACCCAGTATCAAGTGACATTAACTGATATCAAGAACTACCACTGGACTGTACAGAAAGCTCAGTAGATGAAATCTTTACCTTGCATGCATGAGGATCTGAGCTCAATCCCCAGCACCCATATAAAATGTGAAGCATGACACTGTGAACCTTCAATCCTAGTGCTGGGGAAGCAGAGACAGGAGGATCCCTGGAGATCACTGGCCAGCCAGTCTATCTTAAATGGCAAGGTCCAGGCCAACCAGACACACGATCTCAATATAAGTGGGCAGTGTACCTGAGGATGACACCTGAGCTTGTTCTCTGGTCTTCACTCACATGTGCCCTCACATACATACACATCCACCAACATACACATGAATGCATACCATACACATGCACAACCTTCTTAAGAAATTGAGCAAAACCAATCACAAATCTTCAATTCCAGAGCAGGGGCTACATGCCAACTTCATCTGTTTTTAAAGCACTGAAATTTAGACAAGCCAAGCAGTTTACAAAGCCAGTCAGGCTAAAGCTGACATTGGGGGAACTAGTCCTGGGGAGGTGACCTTGTAAGTTCCAGTGACATATGTATATGAAAAGTCAGAGAGAGATTTGTTATTTTCTAGGCTAATTAAAACAATGATAATTAAAATAGTCTCTAATCCAGGCAGCCAGGCCCCTCAGACGGAGCCTAGGTGTTTTGCCTGCCTCTGATCCTACCAGGCCAGAACTGAGACACTAATAAGCAGATGTCCACCCTGTCAAGCCTCAGGCAATTTTTGCTCCTTCTGCTAGAGTATTCTAAAGCTGGTGGGAGCTGACTAGGAGGAGGAGTGACACCCTGTGAGTACAGGCCCTGCATGTAGTTGTCTGCATAGCTGCCCAGGAGGGGCTGCATTAGTGAATGGAGCTTTGAGGAAACAGAAGCCCTTATGGCCCAGAGAAGCTGGGAGGCTCCTAATATCAATAAGCTCATATAATCAGTAAAATCAGCCCTGACCTACTTTGAAACTTCTTGATATTTAAAATTCAAGTGCCACCCAATGTGATGTAGCTGCTGTTGCTGGGGTCTTGGTATTTTAGAGAAGAAAACGATAACCTATCTAGATACTTGGCCTCTCTGTTTACCACTAGCTTCCAGAGGGTGAGTACCCTGGCTGGCTGGGGGCTCTCTACCCCTGACATTGACCAGCATCTATGCCTCAGATTCCATTGAAAGCCCCACGTAGTTCCTGACAAATTCTTTTCCATGATGGGTAGATGTCAGGTGCTCTGACCCACAGGTGAGCTCTGGAATACATCGTCCTTTCCTCAACTCCTGTAAGTTTACAAGGAGCTTGGAAGTCTGGTTTGTTTTCAAGGGACAGAAGAAATGGCATTCAAATATCCATGTGCCTTTCTTTTCTGGTTTTCCAAGCTGACCCCTTCTCTCTTTTGCCAGAGGCATCTGTTGCCTTAGGGAGGATTTGGATGTTGAATCATTAATGCAAAGAGAGTGAAAGGTTCAATATTCAGCCTCAAGACTTTAGTGAAACAAAAGTCTGAAAGCTGGGGTTTACAGAAAGAGAAAGTGCTAATTGCAGACATTTCCATGTAAGCCTTAGATAGAATGCACTTGGGATTTCCAGGAGGGGAGGTTCCTCCATCCTGAGAAACTTGAAGCCTGGGTGACAGAGCAGAGGGATGTTGATGGGGAGGGAGAGAATGTTGGAAGTTCCTTGGGTCTCAGAAGGAGTCGCCTCAAAGCTGTGCACATTTTCAGTTACTGGTGTGGCTTTAATGTAAAATGCCCACACGTGATCATGTGTTGTAACACTTGGTCCCCAGCTGGTGGTGCTATTTGGGAAGGTTATGGCACCCTTAGGAGGTAAAGTAGATCATTGGCAGCCTGGCCCACTGCTGGGTGGCTCTCTGTTCCCTTACTGTAGAGACAATACTAGGACCAGCTGTCCCATGCCCCTGGCTGCCATGCCTGCCCAGCCATGATGGACTTCACCCTGTTAAAGTGTGAGCCAAAACACAGCTAAAATGAAGACAATGCTGGGAAGGAGATAGTTCCTAGGGTATGTCTCCTAGAATATTCACTGTGCATTTTTACATTGCAGAGTTCTGAAAAAGGCTTCTAGTCAGAAAACAAATAAAAATAAATTAAATTTATATTATTAAAATAATAAAAGGAACAAACAAAAATTTCTTAGCACTTCTCACTGATGTCAAAATACTTCCCTCTGGTGTGTTCCTGTTACCATTCTGAAGAACACCATTTCCAGGGTCTGGAGAGATGGCTCAGTGGTTAAATGCACTTTCTGTATAAGCACAAGGGCCTGAAGGAGCCAGAGACTGTGAATTAACCCCGCCAGTCTGCAGCTATCATGTAAAATAGCAAACAGTGGCCATATGTGACTGTAACCCCAGTCCTGCAGGGGAGCAGAGACCTGAGAATCTCTGGAGTCCTAGTGAAAGGAGACTCCTACTCAAATCAGGACCAGGCACTTAATGGAATACAACACCTGAAGTTTCCACTCTGCCCTCTACAGGCCAGTGACCCCCACTGCAGGCGAGCATGTGGGACAATGCAGGAGCTCTCTCTCTCTCTCTCTCTCTCTCTCTCTCTCTCTCTCTCTCTCTCTCTCTCTCTCTCTCTCTCACACACACACACACACACACACACACACACACACACACACACACACACCTCAGATACAAGCAAGCAAAAAAAAAAAATCCAGGAGTAGCCACTAATACTTGTAAACCTAGCACTGACACAGCAGAGACAGGAAGATTTCTGGGGCTCTCTCATGAGCCAGTCTAACCAAAACCCAGCGCAAATGTCAGGTTCAGTGAGAGACCCTGTCTCAAGGAAATAAGGCAAAAGAATACTAGAGGAAATTCTGTGTTCCCTGGCCTCCTCATGTGTGCACATGGGGTTCACTCATACATACACACACCTCACATAACAAAGAGAGAGAAGAGAGAGAGAGAGAGAGAGAGAGAGGGAGAGAGAGAGAACATCAATCCAAAGACTGGGGAATGCTTAGAACAAATCAAATTGCTACACTGAGAATGGAGACAACTGATGTCCACACAGCACAGTTATTAATTCCAACCACTGAGACCACCTGTGACCACCTGACTGAACTGCTTGGTATCAGAAAACTCTGCCCAAGAAAGTAAGAGTCTAAACCAGTAATAACTTCACTGCCTGTTTCAGGAAATTCATAGAGATCAATTTATCTGAGTCAACAGTCTGCTCGGTGAAACAAATAGCTCATTCATCAAGCAATAACCTAATCATAAGACATACCTGTGCACCGGAATCCTGCTGTAGTGAACAGTTCTAAGTCAGCAGGTCACACACCAATGCCAGCCAGTTTCCTACCTTAAATCACTTGAGGCTGAGCCCTCCAGCAAACCTTGTGAATATCCGCTCTGACTTCTGCAGCGAGGCATGATGGAGACCCTGCCAGGGCAGTGCTCATCCCTATGGAAATGGTTTCGAATACATGGGGAATGTTTTCTATTCGCACGAGTCAGGGGCTGGTGCTTTGGTACATCCTTGCATTCCTGTGACTCATGGGAGCAGTGTGTACTGGATCCACCAGTGTAACAAGCACATGATGCTTCAGTATGAATTAAGGGGCATCTTTCATCAACTCTGGTCAGAGCTCAGCATGAGCCAGCTCTGAGACCTAGAAGTACATGTATGCTCTGAGCTTTTCCTGTCCAGAACCCTTCCTGACTGATGAGCAGACCTGTCTCCAGACCACAGAGCATGCTCGTGTCCAATGCCAAGATCATTGGCTGCTCTACCAGGAGTGTGAACCTGAAAGATTTTTGTAGCTGAGCCATTCCGAGGAACCCAAGAACGTCTATGTGGACCATGGACCACACCCAAACTTTTATTGAGAACCCCTGACAAGAGCAGAAATTGAAGCACAATCAGACACAGTAATTTCATAGTTATAAAATTTCATTTTTAAAGCTTTAA